>NW_026491060.1:0-20555 GCF_026875155.1 Cherax quadricarinatus
CTACTCTGTGTTAGAGTTAGTCAGTATTTGTACTACTCTAGGAAAGTCCCTAATCCTTAACTGTTCTGTGGAATTAGTGTAAGAAAGGGGTGTTTAGAGTGAACACAGTGTAAGCAAGAGTGTGTTTAGAGTGCACACAGTGTAAGAAAGAGTGTTTAGAGTGCACACAGTGTAAGCAAGATGTGTTAGAGTGCAACACAGTGTAAGCAAGGGGTGTGTTAGAGTGCACACAGTGTAAGCAAGAGTGTGTTAGAGTGCACACAGTGTAAGCAAGAGTGTTTTTAGAGTGCACACAGTGTAAGCAAGAGTGTGTTAGAGTGCACACAGTGTAAGCAAGAGTGTGTTAGAGTGCACACAGTGTAACAAGAGTGTGTTAGAGTGACACAGTGTAAGCAAGAGTGTTAGAGTGCACACAGTGTAAGCAAGAGTGTGTTAGAGTGCACACAGTGTAAGCAAGAGTGTGTTAGAGTGCACACAGTGTAAGCAAGAGTGTGTTAGAGTGCACACAGTGTAAGCAAGAGTGTGTTAGAGTGCACACAGTGTAAGCAAGAGTGTGTTAGAGTGCACACAGTGTAAGCAAGAGTGTGTTAGAGTGCACACAGTGTAAGCAAGAGTGTGTTAGAGTGCACACAGTGTAAGCAAGAGTGTGTTAGAGTGCACACAGTGTAAGCAAGAGTGTGTTAGAGTGCACACAGTGTAAGCAAGAGTGGTGTTAGAGTGCACACAGTGTAAGCAAGAGTGTGTTAGAGTGCACACAGTGTAAGCAGGAGTGTGTTAGAGTGCACACATTACATGTTGAATTCCATAAATGACCAGTTAAAAGATTCATTATTAAAACAGAATTATTTCTCATTTTTTTTCCACGGAAATATTATCCATATTCTTACCACTTCTATGGAAATATTAGTTGTGATCTTATCCCAACTTTGCAAATATTACTCATAATATTATTATACTTCTGGCTTTTAGATACATTCATTAATTTTATTTTTATTTCCTTGATATATTCCTCATTTATCAATACTTTTGAATTTATTTGGTCAAAAAAGTAAAATAT
Organism: Cherax quadricarinatus; assembly: GCF_026875155.1. NCBI lineage: Eukaryota > Metazoa > Arthropoda > Malacostraca > Decapoda > Parastacidae > Cherax > Cherax quadricarinatus. The sequence continues at coordinate 1,058 of NW_026491060.1, forward strand.
TGATGTATTAATTTGTTTATTTAATTAATAATTGTGTTTGTAAAACTAGAATTTGAAAAAGTTTGTTGATGAAAACTTTACTGATTATGCTGTATATTCTTTAATTTTTTTTAAAGCTGTGTTATTTGTATTTCTGTTTTATTTATATTGATATAAAAGTTGAATATTGATAGATGCATAACGTATTATTGAAATTAGATTCAGGTGTTGTTTATGTAACATAATTTGATGTTATGTAAGTTCCACTAGCTCCCACTTCAACAATAGCCTCCCCAGCACCCACTCCAACAATAGCCTTCCTAGCTCTGAGTTCAATAATAGCCTCCCCAGCAATCACTCCAACAATAGCCTCCCTAGCTCCCACTTCAACAATAGCCTCCCAGCTCCCACTTCAACAATAGCCTCCCCAGCTCCCACTTTCAACAATAGCCTCCCAGCTCCACTTCAACAATACCCTTTCCCTAGCAACCACTCCAACAATAGCCTCCCCAGCTCCCACTTCAACAATAGCTTCCCCAGCAACCACTCCAACATTTGCCCCCCCCAGCTCCCACTTAAAACAATAGCCTCCCAGCAACCACTCCAACAATAGCCTCCCTACACCCACTTCAACAATAGCCTTCCAGCACCACTTCAACAATAGCCTTCCCAGCACCCACTTCATCAATACCCCCCTAGCACCCACTCCAACAATAGCCTCCATGCACACCACTTAAAATTAGCTTTCTAGCACCACTTCAACAATAGCCTCCCCAGTGCCCATTTCAACAATAGTTCCCCAGCACCACTGAAACAAAAGCCTCCCCAGCACCCACTGAAACAATAGTCCTCCCTATCACCCATCTAAACAATTGCATAACCTGCTGCAGCACCACTTAAACAGGTTAATGGCCCTCTTTGAGAAGCATTCTGTAAGAGAACACAGATTCATAACAAATGTTCTTCAAGGTGCAGAATGATGGACTTTAACAACTATAGTTAAGTACATTTGAAAGTTTTAATAAAATTAAATAATATTAAACAGTTTATTATAGATAAACATAGTGTTTAAAACTTGAAATAAAATATAGCAGACATGAGGGTTCATGCAGCCAAAAACTTGTTTCAATGTCAGTTTTGTCAAAAAGTGCTTCCATGTAATTCTAAATTCATGAGACATCTTAAAACCCAAACCAGGAGAGAAGCCATATCATTGTTCAGTGTGTCAGAAAGACTTTATTGATAAAACCTTATTAAAACAACATCAGAGGATTCAAAACTGGAGAGAAACCATACCAGTGTCCAGAATGTTTTAAAAACCTTTAACTATATTCCTCACTTAAACAACATCAAAGAATTCATACCGGTGAAAAACCATTTCAGTGTTTAATATGTCAAATAACTTTAAACAGAGGGGTCATCTTAGCGTGCACATGAGAATTCATATGGTGAGAAACCTTTTCAGTGTTCACTGTGTCCAAAAAAAGTTTACTATGAATAGTTCTCTAGTGAAACACGTGTCAGTCATACAGGAGAGAAACCATATCAGTGCTCAGAGTGTCCAAAAGCATATTCAAAACAATGTGCTCTGGTTGCTCATACAGCGATACATACAGGACATAGACCATTTAAGTGTTCAGAGTGCAGAAAGACCCTTTTCAGCAAAATCAAGATTAGTAAAACATATAAAAACTCACAATAAAGAGAGACGATATAATTGCTCAGTTGTCGGAAAGCTTTTCAAGAAAATTGTGTTTAGAAAAGCACATGAAAAGTCACATGGGCAACAGTATCGATGTTGAGGTGTCTAGAAAGTTTCTTGAGTAAGCTAACCTAGTAAATCACATAGGAACTCATATATAAGAGGGAGTAAATAAAATGTTTAGTGTTCAAAATCTTTCAAGAAAATTGCCTCTTGTTAAACATGATTTTTGGCTTTGGCTGAAAACCCAAGTGTAAGTATTGTAGTTCGAAGGGTTGCTGGTGTAGTTTGAAGGGTTGTGGTGTAGTTCAAAGGGTTGTGCTGTAGTTTTGAAGGGCCATTTCACTAATGGCAAGGCAGCTTCTTAATGTATAATGGTGATTTTTTTTTGGACATACTCCCTGGGTAGGGGTGAGTCGGTGACCCCCCCCCCCCAAAAAAAACCCGATTTGTACACATGTTTAAAAAGATGATGTATCAAAAATAAAGCACAATAAAGTAGTGAAAGCAAAAATACAAGTTTGTTTAATTCCTACCAAATTACAAAAAAATAAAATAAAAAGATAAAAAGTTTATTTTTTGTAGAGGTTACAATGTGTAATTACAATTTTGTTTTGCTAAGTAAAAGGCTGACACTATCATGCCGGGGGATTCAGGCAGACTTGCCTAATATATAGTAATTACTTAAAACTAGACAAGGTAATACTAAAGTAAAAGGACGCAAGTGCAACTAATGTAACATTTTTAATTGTGGCAACGTTTCGCTCTCCAGGAGCTTTGTCAAGCTGTTACAAACAATACATGGACATAGAGAGTATATATAGGCTTAAAGTGAGGCATAATACTAATGGTAGTAGTAATATAGTTGTAGTAGTAGTAGTAATACAATATGGTAGAACAGTCAACTTGCACATGAGTAAAAGGTTAAAAAACTATTACTTGGGTAGCATAAAAATAGGTTAGACAAATATTTCTGTTGGTAGTTGGATCTGAGAAGGTCTGTTTCTGTGTTCCTTCTGTGTTGTGTTCTTGTGTAACAGAGACTATGTGATGGCAGAGTTTACTGTTTTGAGGAAGATTTTTGCTCATACTTCAGAGATGATGAAGCTGCCTTTATTTTGCTTGATTATGTTAGAAACAGTGATTAATGATGATTCAAGGCATTTATGTCTGCTGAAATTTGGCTCTCTGATTACTAGTTGGGCATCGTTGAATTTCATGAGGTGGTTGGTGGAATTCAGGTACACAGGCATTGTTCAAGTTATCATTCCGACATGCGTTGATGCGTTCATTGAGGCGTGTTTCAAGGTTCCTAGCTGTTTACCCTACATATATCTTGTCCCAGCCTCTACAAGGTATAGTCTAAACTTCTGCATTGACTGGTTCATGGTGGTCCAATTTTATCCTGGTTAGATGCTTTATGGAAGTGCTGGATGCGATGGCGACTCTAGTGTTAGTTTGTGTGAGTACCTTGGAAACATTCAGTGCAACCTGGCTCTTGGGAAGGATGATAACTTTGTTAAGAGTGGTGTTGGTGCATGGAGAATTTATGATCTGAAGAGCTCTTTTCTTGCAGTCTTTGGTGAAAAAGGAAGGAAAATGTAGAACAGTGAAGGTTTGGTGTATGTAAGTACATTCTTCGTCAAGAAACTCAGGACTACAAATTCGGTAAACTCTTGAGGAAAAATTGATAATGATGCCTCTTTTGGTTTAGTATCTTGACTGGAATAGAAGTGGGTGAAATCATTTTTGTTGGTAGGTTTGTGGTAAACTTGAAATCTTAGATTGTTATCAACTTTGTGAATGAGGATGTCTAGAAAAGGTAGCTTGTCACTGGATTCTTCTTCTAGAGTAAACTGGATAGCTGGTTCAACTGCATTGAGCCTTGCTTGAAGATTTCGTACATCAAAATGTTTGGGAGTTATTATGAAGACGTCGTCCACATAACATAACCATGTGACGCTGGAGGGGATGATGCTGGTGAAGTGTATAGCTTCCTGGTGCTCCACATACAAGTTTGCTAAGACGACACTGATAGGGGACCCCATTCCCATACCATAGGTTTGTTTGTAGAGCCTGTTATTGAAAGAAAACCAATTGAAATTAATGCAGAGTTCAATCAAGTCGACAAAATCTCTGGGAGGTAGAGGAAGGTTAAGGTACTGATTGGCTTTACGTCGTAGAACGCCAATGGCTTGTGTGGTGGGTACTTTTGTGAGAGAGGGAAGTTACATCCAAATACTTCATATGGGCCCTTTATATGCATAGTGTTCTTGCATAGTGTGAGTTTGACATGAGGATGTTGAAGAGTGCTTATGCTTTGTATTGTGACTGTGCATTCTGTTGTAACTGTCAAGGAGTAGCTTACCCTTAAAAGTCCAAACAGATCTACGTTCGCTTGTATAGCGCTCCGAGCATAGATCTACATTTTTTTACATGCTTTCTTATGGAGAAAATCAAGGTCGGAGTGCTATGTGCGCAAACGTATACATGTATCTACATTTAGACAGTTTAAGGTTTAAGTGGAGGGTTTGTAGTGGAATTTAATATTCTGTATATGTAGTAGGCATAATAATACGAGTGCATGTTTCGTATATTTAGCAAGTTCAGTCTTTTGAAAAGTGGTGAGTTGTGCTGTCTAGCACAAGAGCTGGTAATCATCTGCACAGCCACTTTTTGTTGAGTTATTAAAGGTTTAAGGTGGTTGGCTGTGGTTGATCCCCAGGCACAAATACCATAGGTGAGGTAAGGATATATTAAAGAGTGGTATATGTATAGGGTAAGGAGTGTCGTTTGTTGTACATAGTATTGTATCTTGGAAAGGATTCCTACTGATTTGGAAATTTTCTTGGCTGTGTTAGATGTGGGGATGAAATTTAAGATTACAGTCAAGGAGAAGACCTAGAAATTTACCCTCAGTGTGTCTTGATATAGGGAAACCATTTACTGATATATTAAGTTGGATATTTAAGGTTCTGTCACCAAACAGCATGAAGTATGTTTTGTCTATGCTGAGAGTGAGTTTGTTGGTCATCATCCAAGTATTTATCTTTAGCAGTTCGTTGCTCACAGTGTTTCTAAGTACAGCTGGGTTTGAATGGGAGTAGACATAAGTCGTGTCATCTGTGGATAGTACTGGTTTAAGGAGTTGGGATGCATTGGGAGATCATTGATGTAGATGAGAAAGAGGAGTGGGCCTAGGACACTACCCTGGGGTTATTCCTGCAGCTATAGGCTAGTATAGTGGATTTGACTCCATTTGCATATAACATACTGGTGTCTGTTGTTAAGATTGGATTTTTTGTAATCAAGATAATGTCCTCTGATGCCGTAATTATTTAGTTTTAGGTGCAGGAGATTGTGGTCGACTGTATCGAATGCTTTCCATAGGTCAGTGAAGAGCCACAGAGGATATTTATTTTTATCGAGAGCTGTATATATCAGTTCAAGCATTTGTATAATAGCATCGTTCATTAATTTTTTTTGGGTCTAAACCCAAAGACAGGGGTTAAGTATGCTGTTGGACATAAGGTAGGAGTAGAGCCATTTGTGTATTATTTTTTCGAATATTTTGGAAAATAAGGACAAGTTTGATATGGGTCTACAGTTGTTCAAGTCAGTTGGATCACTCCTTTGTGGATTGGGGTGGCCCTTGCTGGCTTGAGTATAGAAGGGAAGGTTGAGGATGCTATAGATTTGTTAACCCTTTCAGGGCCCACAGGCCCTCTCAGAGACTTGTTCTCAGGGTCCCCCAAATTTCAAAAAAAAAAAATTATTTTTTCTTTTGAAAAGACAGAGAATCTTTCCCGATCATAATGACATCAAAAGTATGAAATTTGATGGAAAACTTACGGAATTATGCTCTTGTGATTTAACGGTCTCGACGGTGTTTACGCATCGGCGATTTTGCCCACTTTGAGCCCTGTTATCAGCCAATTCCAGTGTACTAGTCGACAAAAATCAATACCTATTTCGCTAGAACTCCATTTTTTCTATCGAATGAAACAAAAAAACCACCCTTTACCAATTCAACTATCCAAACGTGGTCAAATTTTAAAAAAATTTTGCAATTTCACACAAATTTTCAAAAGTCCCAAATTTTTTCCAAATGGGTCCGAATAAACAAAAAGACATTCCTGCACAAAATAACTTTCCTCTGTTCATTATCACATCCCCACGCCCCTCTTACATTCTTTTCTTTCCTTTTTTGAATTTTTATTTTCAAAAAAAAATAAAAGATTTACTGTTTGAACTACGTTATGTAGAAATGGTAAAAATAATACGGCGCATTGTGAAAGAAATTAACTCCCCATTGAGTGTTTTGGGCGCTTAAAGTGATTTGTTTACTTTTGAACTTTGGTAAAATAAAATTTTTTTTGTACTTTGAGCTCAATTTAAAGGTATTTTCTTTGAAAACCCAGTCAAAATCATCTCAATTTCGTAATATGTCTTCCATTCTATCAAATGAGCCCAAGGAAAATAAATCAAAAAAATTTACCATACGAAAATACAGTGCAAAGTCGTTTTTTAAAATAAAAAAACAGGATCAAAGTTTTTTTTCTCTTATCCCTGTTGCTGCGGGATTTTTTTTATATGCACACACTGACCAAAGCCCCCATTTTTTAAAATTTGTGGGAACCAGCTTTCTCTCCTAGGTTTTGAAGGTCTAGAATTTATGAGTCTAGTATGTAAAGGACCCAGCATAGTCGTACTAGTACATGTACAGCCAAACCCCTGAAAAGTTAAACTTTGTTGCAAAAATGGGTGACAGCCTGTCCGTTTTTTATATATGTTGGTTGGAGCAGATATAGAGTATTTGGGTAGTTGCCATGGGTCTCATTTCCCTGGACATTTGAGCTAGGGAATTTGACTGTTAGCTTTGCCCCTTAGTAAGAAGAAGACATAAATTTGTTCCCATATTTAGGTGTTTGTAAGTTATTGGTTTTAGCTAAGTTTATCTCTTTTCCAGAGGGTTTCCTTAACCCAAAATTTTGGGAGAGTGTTTGTCGGTACAGGGGTCCCTCGTTGTTCTAATTAATCCTTTCCCTGGACCGTTATATAAACGAAATTTACGTTTTTAAAATAATTTTCCCCATAAGAAATAATTAAATACAATAATCCGTTCCTGACACCCAGAAGTATTAAAACAAAAAAAATTTTAAAACTGAAATAGCATGTATACAAAAAACATACAATGGAAATGATGAATGAAACATTAACAGCAAACCCTTACCTTTACGAGATTCTTTTTAGTGTTGGGAACTGGGGGAGGAAGAGAGTGGTTTGTTTTATTTTTGGGAAGGGGAATCCCCCTTCCACAACACCTCATTTTACCTTTTGTTTTTCGGGGGTTGCTTCTCTTCTCTGTTTTTTAAATGCCAAGGACCACCTTGAGAGTCATGGAGTCCTGCTCAAAAAATAACTGGGGAGAGAGCTCTGTTTCGGGCATTCTTAACATTCCCTAAAAGGGCCCAAGACATTGTGACTGTACATGTTCCCAACCCGGGCTTGCAACACCTTGTTGGGGTGATGTTTCTCCATAAAGCTTCCACTTACCCCATTAGAAAAAATCTCTTTAATTTCTGAAGAAGGCACCTTCTTTTTTTCTCTTCCTCCTCCTCCAGAAAGATTTGGGGTGCATGTTTTTTTCTTTCCCTGCTGAAGTCTTGAAAAACTCCTCGTGGTGAGTCTCATTGTGGTTTCCCCCAATTTTTCCACATCCCCAAACTCACACCAACCCCCAGTGACTATATTATTTTTGGTAGCAGAGCAGGAGATGCACAAATTAACTTTAAAAGATTGAAAACATCAAATTACCAGAAATAAGGGGGGAAAATTCCCTAGGCTTATATTGACAAAAACCGAATTTCAGCCCCCATACCACATAACCCAAAAAAGTACCAAAAGGGTTTGGGGACCTCTCCAAATACGATATACGGCCGAAAATGCCCTTCCACTCTATACCCGCCACTATTTACCATACCCCCCCTTTTATTTGTGTTTGGGGATCAACGCAGCAACACACCTAAAGAATAATAACCCACAAAAACTGCAGAAAGAATAATCACTAAACCCCACCCCCTGGCGACCCCCCCCCACTCTTCAAAGATTAAACTTACCCCAGTTCAGTACACCCAACCTTACTCTTCATCTATACCCACAGGGCCTTAACCAATATCATTGCCCTAAAACCTTTCTTGATAGTTGGACAGAACCCACAGGCAAACACCAAACAAACATCTCTCGACTTTCCCCGTGTCCGACAAAACCCTTTTACAAAAAATTCAATGTATGTCAAAGGCCCCAAAAAAACTGGAATCCCCTCCCGGAACTCTAAATGCGACACTTTCCCTCCCTTCAAAATACCTTTAAAACATTTATCTTCCTGAACCCCCCATCAACTAACTAAAAGAATACCCCTGAGGGGTTCCACTTACCTCGCTCACTTTTTTTGCCCAAAACGAAATATTAATTCAGTCTTAAAATAATGAACCCTGTGAACTCCAATACTGAAACTATATACTGTGCCAAAACAAAACTTCCCTTTGCAAACTCATGAACTAGTATTTAGTCACTTACCATAATACCAAATTACCCCATAATTTTTTAAAATTTTTTAAATTTAAGAATAAAACTAAGTAGCCCGAAAAGCCTAGCCCGCTAAGCGTTTGTGGGGCACTCTGTACACAATTTTTTACATGTAAACCAAACAATAACCAAATTTCTGTAAATCACATTGTAATCCTTATAGAGAATAAATTTGAATTTTAATTGAATTTAATTTAATTGAATCCCCCATGCCACAAATTTATTTTACAACAGACATAGGCTCTTAGGGTCAGTCCAGTTCTTAAAATCCCTTTGTGACACAAATTGGCCCCAATTTTTCTCCCGGCGAGTTTGAAGTCCCTTTTGTCACTCCCCCCCAAACCAACCTATAAGGGTTTTGCATGAGATGCTGAATTGTTCTCTCCAAAAATTCCTTAGGGTAAATGAGTGTCTTGGTCAGGGAAACACGTGAAAAAATTTCTTTTGTGTAGAGTTTTTAAAAATTTGCAATAACCCGTGGGGCCATGGGTTTGGGGGAGAAAGGGGTGGTATTCGGGGCAAGAACTTTACTGGATGAACCCAAAATCCCGAAAATTAGGTCACCAAATTTGGGGTGAGCGGTGCATTGTCCATTACTAGCAGGCACTTGAGATCCCAAATTTTTTTCCCCGGAGATACTCCTTACACTAGGGCCAAACCTTCATTTAACCACTCGGAAAATTTCCCCCGTGACCCAGCCTTTTATTAGATTTCCAAAACACACACAATTTACCTTCATAAATTGTTTTTCCCGAACATTTGGATTTTCTGAAGGTACCTATAATGGCTTCACTTCGAAAAACCCCACTGCATTAGCAAGAACATTACGTCAGCCTGTCTTTCTAGGCTTGGTCCCGGCATTTGCCTTTTTCCCCTTTTGTAATGAAGGGCCCCTTTGGGATTTTTTTTCCCAAAAAAGGCCCTTTTCGTCACAATTGAACCCTTGTTCAAGTTTCAGTCCTTAGCCTCTATGTACCCCGGAATTATGCACAATTTTTCAGCCGCCTTTTGGTCCGAACCCGGGGACCCCACCATGCCTTACCAAACTGTGTATGCCCGTACGGTTCTTAAATCTCTCAAACCAGCCCTTTTCTGGCCTTAAATTCACTCACTCACCCTCTTTTCAGGAATTTCCTTTAAAAAAAATCTTCATGCAAAGCCTAGCCTTTTACAAATAAAAAAAGTATAAAAGTATCTCCCCGCTAATTGTTTCCATTTATCCCCACCAATAATAACTTTTAAAACCCCTTTTATTGGTGACTCATTTTTTTTAGCATAATTACTCCCTTTGCAACAACAGCATCTTTATTTCCTTTTTTTGGCCACTTGGAAATAAATTGTAGGGTTTCTATCTCCTGGGCAGTTTTGGCCACACTTGTACCTTTTCAAAATTTTTTCAAAGATGGTTTTTAAAAACAATCGAAATTTTACCTTCTTTTCCCCAGGCTTGCACAGGAGTTTTTTTGGGGCCATGGGGCTTATTTATCTTGCAAGCATAAAATAAATGGAATATTTTGAAATATTTCGTGGCATGTGATTGGACCTTCGCCACTGGTAAACAATGCCAAATGGGTCCGCCCCGGGCCCCCCGGGGTACCTCCCCGACGAACACGACTCGCGAGTCAACCTATGAAAAGCGGTCCATGTTTTTACGAAAATGCCCTTGATTGGGGAATTTTACATTTTCCCGGGGAATACGAAAAACGGGGACCACTGACTTTTCGTATCACCTTTTATTTTAATAAAACCCCTTTTAAAAATTTCATTTGCTTTGATTTTGTATTAGTTTTGTGAGTATGAGTTTTATCGTTTAGTCGTTCCCCTTTTAAAACAGTTGAATTTTTTCAAGTTGGTGTTATTTTTTTTCAAGGATTTTATGATATTATTTGTTTTGCCCTGGACTGTTTTTCTTTTTCTTGATCTGCTTATTTTTATTGGGAAAATGGATGTTATAGAAAACAAACCAAACCCCGGGGCTTTCAAAACGGTCATTGCGATTTCGGAGTATTTTAAGAGGTTTTTAAAAGGGTTTTTTGTAAAAAAGTTTTGCATCTTTGTCAAAATTATTTCTGCAGCTGCCCCCCTTTCCAATTAATGGACCTAGTCTAATTTTTATTGTTTTTTCTTGTCTCATCATGCAGGGGAAATGAATCTTTTCGTTTCTTAAAAATTTCATAAATTTTTTATGAGGGAAATGGGGTGTGGCGCAGTGTTGTTGTGATTAACCCGCTTTTAGTGGGGGTATTGTGTTGGGCCAGTAGGCAAGTAGGAGGCATTTGTCTCAGGATTCTTGTTGGTTAGTTTTAAGGGGAGCAACAAGCAGTTGTTCGTAGTGTTTGTAAATCCTACGTAGGGCAGTTTTCTTTGGCGAGGTTTGTGTTGAAGTCTCCTGTAAGTATCAGGGGATCTTTTTCAACTCTGACTCAGTTTCAGTTTTAAAGGTTTTCTAAAATGTAATACAGTGGACCCCCGAAACATTACCTCCCAAGGCCAATTAGTAAATGTATTTTTTAATGCATTTGTCGTGTTTTGGGGCTGAATGGACTAATCTTTCAAATATTCCTTTTGGGGAAAAAATTTTGTCAGTACTGGCACCTGAAATTTTCTTACGGAGTAAAAAATATCGTTTAACCGGGGCCACTGTTTTGTGGTGGTAGTCTGTAACTGCTTCAATGTTATAGTTTTTTTAAGGGTTTTTTTTTTTTTTGATTGTATATCGCCATTTTTGTCCCCCTTTTCTTTGATTTCATTATTTTAATTATCGAGTAATGTACATGCCTTTCCCGGGTTTTTCAGGCTGCGTTATTAGGCGTGTAACCAGGTAGGGTAAATATGTTTGTCAAATCTTGATTACCCGGGTTTTCAATAAAAATAATGAAATTACAGTAGCATTTAGGATCGTAAAGCAAGGAGGGCATCATAGGTTTTACTCAAGATTTTAAATTATAGTTAAAAATTTTAAAGTTTTTGTTGGGATGAGTAGATTTTTCCCTACTACAGTTAGTAATGACAGTTATGTTTGGGTTTTTTGTGCATTTTAGTAAAAAATTGATATCAAATCGATAATTGCATTCATAAAAGGGACGGAGGAAAAAACTGTTGCAGTTAAAGAAAAAAAAAACATTTGCTGTTAAACCCTTAAAAATATGAGATATGGACTAAAATAATTATTAAAAGCTAAAAAAAAGGAATTACTAATTAAGAATAAAAAAATAAAAATATTCACTTAACAGATTAGCGCCTTATGTGTCAAAAAAACTGAATCAGTGCTGTTATTCACTACAAATATGAATAATGGGGTTAAAATTAATTTACATAAAAATGTATAATCACTGGGGATAAGATTCAATGAAAGCTAATCTTCAGCACTTGTTTTTTGCCTTTTTTTTTTCAGCAACTATGATGCTAATAACATACACTATTAAATTTAGTTAAACATAATTTATAGCAACACGGTAAAAATACTTATGACAATAGTCACAAATAAAGGGACAGGGTATAATATATATACTACAGCACTGACTTGGTTGATTTTGTTGGGATAAGACCAAAAAATTCAGTAAAACCGTGAAGGTGAGGAAACAGGCCAGCTTTTTCACTTGTTATTTAAACCCTGACCCGAGTTGATAATTTTCCATGATAATGCCATCACGGTAAACACTGTTTAATTGTTACATTGTTCACTTTTTAAATTTTTTCAAAGTCGTATGTAGATTCGTCCCCTTTTGTTGGGCATTTTTTACATACACATTATTTCCTTTTTTCTTGGGGAGGAAATTTTTAATGGGTCCTTTTTACATTAAGGGAATTGAATCCTAGACATAACACTTTGCTTTTACCCGCCTGCCAGCAATGGGGCCTTCCTTTGATATGGCGGTTGTAGTGAAGGGTCAGTGGGAGCACACGGGATAATACTGCACCACCTCTAGGGCCCTTAAAACAACAACAACATTTGTGTGGTCAGGGACCAACACATGGTGGGGAAACTCTTATACTTTATCCATTATCTGCGATGCAGATTACTGGGTTAAATATTGGCCTGTGTTATAACTTTTCTTTGACATATGCAAGCATCACCCCCTGTAGAAGCCATTTTTTAGATGTACATCATTATATTTTTTTGTTGCAGAAGTAAAAAGATTCTATGTTCAAAAAGCCAGAGAAAGGCCGTGTTTCTATCACAAAATTTATTGAACATAGAACCTGGGCTCCCTGGGGGTGATCCTGCCTAGACTACATACAACAGGAGCTTTTTTCGAAACCTGAGGGCTGACTGTCCCCCAGTTAAAAAGGGCTGCTCGGGAATGGAAGCACTGGTTTAAGACTTTCGAAAACTTCTTGGGAGCCCTTCCTAAAAAAAAGATCTAGATAAAAAATTTGCTCATAAATTTTGTGTCCCTAAGATATATGGGGCTATTTTGGTGTAATACCTACGAAGATGCTATAAAAAACCCTCAACTCAGAAATTTTAAAAACCACAAATAAATCTTTGCCGCTATCCCCTTTGAAACTCGCCGCCAGCAGATTGGACCTTTAAAGGGGAATACTTTCAAGCACTGAAAATTTTAGGTAAGGACTGTCATTTCCCAAGCATGACAGCTGCTCGTATTGTGAAGAGTCCATCAGGGATGCTTTTATCAGGGGCCGCAATCACCAATAATAAGGCACGTTTTTTGGGAGAATAAAATTTTGATTAGCTGCTCTTTGACCGGGCAAGAGCTCTAGATTCACCCCGAAAATTCTGAAGTATACTCCGCCCCAGCCTTTGGGTTTAAAATGCTGCTTTCCTAAAAAACTTTGAATAAAGTTATGTGGAACCTCCCTCAGTGACAGCAGCAGAGGTACGGTGTTTTTTCTTTGTGGTTTTTAAGAAAACCCACTCCAAAGTTCCTCTCGTGAAGAAATGTCCCATAAATGCCACAAAAAGGGGTCACTTTGCGAAGTATGTCGTGAAATCATCAACAAAGCTAGTCCCTCACACTTCCAGTGATCATGCGACTCTAGCAAAGTGACTTCTCGGTACTCCAAATTCCTGTAAAAGGAGTTTGAAAGATTCTAAAAGGGAACAAAGTAAGGTTTTATTGTAGTGGCATCAGAGAGTTTCATCAACCTTTGATTAGTTAAACGGCTCTCCTTAAACTCACATAAACCTTTGGTCCCTTTTTCCATGAAATCAACTTTCCTCTCATTCAGACCTTGGGGGGTTTTGTAAGGTAAACTCAGAGTTAATGGAAAGGATTAAAAAGTGAAATTTTTAGCTATTCTCCCCACAACTGTCCTGATTTTACCTTTGGTCGGGACTTTCAGAAGCGCTGGTAGTTCCCCTTAACATAGAGGTAAACTGCCTCCCTTGTTGTTGTGGACTTACATTTAAAGGGTAGCCCCCCAAAGGGGTTTTGCAAATCTTCCGGATTTCCCATCCTATACAGTAAGTCACGCCGCTATTTTTTTGAGGATCGGAGTTCATTGAGAAAAAAACTCAGAGGCTGCTGAAGAGGGTATTATAGAACCGAGTGTTTCCCTTGGCGTGCACAGGTTTTGTTGTTAAGGTGGTTATAGGAAAGGGAGACTGGCTATCGATTATCAACCAACAAAATTTACACTTTTTGAGGGTCCCCTTACCTCGAATTGACATACAGTGAAAAAATTTTGCTCAGTAACTGTTTACACAATTGTCTGCGAGTGCCTATCATCAATCCCCATAAGGAATGAAATTAAAACCCTACACAGCGTTTCAGGCTAGGATGGCCTGTATCGTTTACCAGGCCCTTTTGGAGTCACCAATGGGGTAGCCTGCTTCCAACGAATTTTGGATTTACTCATTCAGGAAGAGCAACTATGGGAACTTACGCGTATTTTGATAAATTTTCCATTTGGGCAAAACCCCCGGGGGAACATGAGCAAAACCCGATAAATTTTTGGAAGCCGCCAAGAAGAAAAAAAATCAAAAAATGAGGAAAAGTGCACTTTTTTTAACTAAAAGGGGGTTAGCATCCTTGGTTATGTATGGAAGGGGGTTCATATTCCCCGACCCCGAAGACTACGACCTCTACGGGAACTTCCAATGCCTCAAGACAAAAAATCATCCGAAAAACTCTTGGTCCTTTGCTTATTACTCACAATGGATCTACAACTATTAATAAAATCCCCCATTGAGTGCTACCACATTTCCTGTGACAAAGGAAGCAGAAGCCGCTTTCCATACCCCCAAAAAGGGCATTGAAAATCAGTAGTTAAGCCAAATTTATGAGTCCCACCCTTCGAATGGAAACGGAGCATCTGCATTGCCATTGCTGCAGTTTATCTCAGGCAGGGGGGACCAGTGCCTTTTTTTCGAGAACTTTTCAAGGATCAAGAAAGTTTTTCGCTGTAGAAAAGGAAGGCCCGGCCATCAAGAAGCAGTTGCCACTGGGGGGCATTATTTAAAATGGGAGACATTTCAACCCTAAGGGACCAACGGGCCTGATTTATTTGTTGACAAGAGGCCAAAAAATGGATAAAGAAAACAAGAATTACGTGGGGGATGGAAACTATCGTGTTAGACTTGATATCCTGTACCCACCGGGGCAAGAAAATCTCATGATGCATTCTCAGGTCCCACTGTGGGCAGCATGTCAGATTTTCAACACTTCATCTCTCCCCAAGGGTTTGTGTCACCAGGAGTTACAGCCCGTACCTTTTTTTAAATCAAAGAACAGCCCTACCAGTGGGAAATGTCGACGGTCAGAGCATGCAGGAAAATTTTTGAGTGAAGCCAAACTTTTATCAGCCGAGAAGACTATCTCATAAAATCCCCCCAGCCTTTCGAAAGATTTAATATAGATTCAAAGGGCCCCTACCAAGCCAAATCAGAATAGGGAATTTTTCCTTAACATAGTAGATGAATATTCAAGGTTTTTCCCTTTTTTTTCCCCTGTGAAAAATGTCTTTTAAACTGTTATTGTTGTCTTTCACAGTTGTTCTCTATTTTTTGGGATGCCATTATATCCATTTAGACAGGGGATCCCGTTTTTATGAGTAACGAACTTCAGGAGTTTTGGGTAGCAAAGGTATTCTGCAGAGAACAAAAAGCTAAAACCCCCAAGGCAAGGTAAATGGAGCTTCAATGGGACTATATGGAAGGGCAAAAAAACAATGACATTAAAATCGCGAATCTACCTGTTTTAACACTGGCAAACTGTCCCTACCGGATTCTTCACTCTATTGATCATGCTTGCACACTACTAAGAAAACCCCCATGAAAGCCCCCTCAATATTTACGTCGTCCTCTAGGGAGCCCCGTGCCCCCTTGTTATGTATCCTGGACCCGTTTTCCTGAAGATCACCTAGGATAACAAACGGATTTTTTGGGAAAGGTAGGCTCCTGCAAGCAATCCACTTACGCCCACTTTTGCTTTCCAAAAGGTGAAAAATACAGTATCTACAAGAATTTTCCCAGTTGAAATCCCTATTAGTGTGGAACCCAAATCACCAATAATGTAAAGATGCTTCGTTTTCTCCGGAAAGCCCCCGAGACTACCCCTTGGGAAAAGAGGATTCTGCTCCAGGGAGTTAATCAAACGCCGTGGGAAAAAATGAACCGGGGAAAAGGCTCAAGGGCTACGAAGGCGGGGCGTGTACGTCGCCCCCCTAACAGTTTGGGGATTACGTCTCTGAATTTTAGAAGGGGGAGATTGTAGTGATATGTCATGTGAGAGCAGCAGAAGGGTAATACTTCACCACCTCTAGGGCCCCCCAACAACAAAAACAACATTTGGTGTGGTCAAGGGGACCAACACATGGGTTGATTCCTTAAAACTTTATCCTTTTATCTGCAAAGCGATTACAGGGTGGTTTAAATATGGGGCCTGTAGTTAAATTTTTCCCTTTTACATTTTCAAACATCACCACCCCTGTAGAAGCCTTTATTAGTGTACAAATTAATTTTGTTGTTGCAGAAGTACTTTGAAATTTATTTCAATAAAGCCTAGAGAAAGGGCCCTTTGTTTCTATACAACACTTTTTTCAAGGGAAATTTGTATCTCATCTTTTATTATAGAGTGCTTTGTTTTTGCAGCTGTCAAGGTTTGTATCTGGTGGTCTTTTAAGCGGGTTAAAATGACCGAGTCTAGGACCTGTCTTTTTCAGTATATTCCTTGGGTACGGGAAGCAGCACCCCATTGGTTTCCAGTTTAACCCAGCTTAGTAGCTTCTGACAGCTTGGTGGTGGGGGAACTTTTTTGCTTAGTATGTGTTTACAGTTGATTGCAGGTTTGTGTGTTGCCGGACTTTTTGTTAAATGTTCCGTTTGCTTTCTAGTTTCACTAATCTTTGAGTTTTGTGCTTTTTGGGTAGCCCTACCCCCATCAGCCTTTTTTTGGGTAAATAGGAGCATCTGGGTCCCAATGTTTTCTGGGTTTCTTTTGGCGTTCAACAACATTTTCCTTTAGAATTTTATCAATGGTGTGGATTTGGGGGCAAAGAAAAATCTCAATTTACCCCTTTGTTGAAGAAAAAGCAACTTGGGTGAGGCAGGATAGGATGAATGTTGGGGAATCCATAAAAGTTTTGGAGTCGTCCCCTTGTGTTGTTGTTGTTGTTGTTGTATTGGTCTGGGCGGGGTGGGGAGTGGGAAATGTGCTGGCATCCTTCAGAGCCTACATTTTTGGGGAACATTTCCCAGGAGGTTTTGGGATTGTTTTAGGTGTTTCTCTATTTTTGGGTTTCCCCTAGTACATAGTGTATTGATATGGATTTTCTGTAGTCAATGATTTTAGAAAGTACAAGAGTATTGGTGGGAAAAAATAATACAAAAAATTTGAAGTATTAACGTTTTTTGGGGGTGTATTTAAAGTAATGAAGGGTGTTTATCCAAGGGAAATTTCCCTCCCCTTCATGAAAAAACTTCATTTTTTGTGCAGATAAAAATGTAGTTTTCATGTTAAATATTTTGACACAAAAAAAGTCACAAACTCTTGTACATTTCTGGCAAACAATACACCCCCAAAAGTAACTAGACATGGGATGAGCATTATTTAAAGAAGAGGAAGAAAAAAAATAAATTATAAGTTGTAAACCCCCTCATTAACGACAGAGTTCCATTCCAAAGACTACTTTGGGTAAAAAAATTTGTCGTTAAGTGAGAGCAATTATAAGGTAGTGGGTTTATGTCCCCCATCTTTGTATTTTTTTAATGTCCCCTTTGCATAATGTATAACATTTCGGGTATTTTTTTTAAAGTTTAAACAGCAAGTATGAATTGTAAGAACAAATAAAAAAATGCTCTAATACAAATTATTTAGGTATCAACGGGCCCAGAGAGCCCATGTAATCCAAGCCATCTTTAAACAAGACAGGGTACCTCATTTTCAAACCCCCCAACTAAAAACAATTTTGTAGTTATTTTTGTAAGTTTTTTTGTAAGTGTATTTCGGGGGTGTGAAACGGACTAATCAATTTACATATTCCCCCATGGAAAAAATTCGTTCAGTATTAAATCAAAGAGCCTTCTGGGAAGAATTAAGTTCATAACTGAGGTACCCGTACACTGCTAGGTGAGGGGAGGCTGTATTAATATTTTAAAAGTGTTTTTCAGTGTTCTTATCAACTGGATTTCTTAAACATTTTTTCAAAAAGGCTATATAATTTCAGGCAATGGAACAGGAAGAGAATGGTTTAAAAAAAGGAAGTTTGGTTTTGTTGGTTATGTTTAGTGCATTAACCCTTTAAAATGTCCCAAAAAATCTTTGTTAATTTTAGTGCTCCCCAAAAATAATTAGTTTTTTTACTATTTTTAAAATAACAAAAAAAAAGAATCTCGTTTTTTTTTCATATTTTAAATGTTGAAAAAAGTCGATTACTTTTTAAAAAGTTTTTAAAGGGGTTTGTTTGGGCTCAATACCACCTACATTTTTCCCTCTGTAAAATTCTTCCTGGGAAAGAAAAAATGGGGAATTTTTAGGTGTTGTAGTGACCTTTTTGGGGGAAATGTGTCAGTGGCTGTGGTCCACCTAAGGAATTCATTTTGTTCACGTCCCGGATCACCTGCCTCACTATTGGATCCTTTGTTTTACCTAACTGGGTCCTGCCTTATCTTGTATTCCCTACCAGGGGGCACCCCCTCACTCTTGTAGTTCCCCTCTACCCGGGAGGTACCTGCCCCACTCTTGAGTTTCCCCCCTTCCAGGGTTACCCGCCCACTCTTGTAGATCCTCTACCCGGGACAAAATGCCCCACTCTTTGTTCCTCACCAGGGTTACCCGCCTCATTCTTGTAGTTTCCTCTACCAGGGGTTTCCCGCCTCACTCTTTTAGTTCCTCTACCGGGTCACCTGCCTACCTTGTATTCCCCTTTCCCCAGGGGCACCTGCCTCACTCTTGTAGTTCCCCTTCCAGGGTTTCCTGCCTCATCTTGTAGTTTCCCCTACCCGGGTTACCGCCTCACTCTTGAGTTCCTTACTGGGGTTTCCCCCTCCTCTTGATTTCCTACCCGAGGGCAACCCCCTCACTCTTTTATTCCTCACCAGGGGCCCCGCTCCTCTTGTAGTTCCCACCAGGGTTTCCTGCCTCATCTTGTAGTTCCTCTACCCAAACACCTACCTCACTATTGTATTCCTCTACCAGGTCTTCTGCCCCACTTTGTGTTCCCACCCGGGTCAACTGCCTCACTCTTGTAGTTCCTCCCCCAGGGCACCTGCCTCACTCTTGTAGTTCCCCCTACCCCGGGGTTTCCTGCCTCATCTTGTGTTCCTTAACCGGGTACCCCGCCTTACTCTTTTATTCCCCCCAGGGTCATCTGCCCCATCTTTTAGTTCCTCTACCCGGGGCACCCGCCTCACTCTTTTAGTTCCTCCCCCAGGTTCCTGCCTCACTCTTGTAGTTCCTTACCAGGGGCACCTGCCTCATTTGTAGTTTCCCCTTACCCGGGGTTTCCTGTTCACTCTTGTAGTTCCCCCACCCCCCCTCACCTGCCTCACCTTGTATTCCTTACCCGGGCACCTTCTCACTCTTGTAGTTCCCCTACAGGGTCATTGCCCAACTCTTTAGTTCCTCTCCAGGGGCATCGCCCCACTCTTGTAGTTCCCCCTACAAGGGTTACCTGCCTCTCTTTTTTGTTCCTCTACCAGGGGTTTCTTTCCCCTTTCCTTTGTTCCCCTTACCCCGGGCACCTGCCTCAGCTTGTAGTTTTTCCCTACCAGGGTCACCTGCCTCACCTTGTAGTTCTTTTACCAGGGTAGCCCATCTTTTTTTC
>NW_026491071.1:0-21342 GCF_026875155.1 Cherax quadricarinatus
GGGCAACAGAACAGAGCGGGAGCGCAGGCAAAAGCTAGTTTTATTCCAGCTAGGTTATATAACTTCTTGCATTTTGGCACCAGCGGCTCATAACACCGGCATTTGTTTATAATTTATATTGTTCGTATGTAGCGCAAATGTGTTATGAAGACGACTGAAAGGGAGATGAAGGAGGAAGAAGAAGAGAAGAGAAGGAGGAGGAGGATAGAAGGAGGGGGCAGGGAATGCAGGAGGAGAGAGAATAGAAACAGAAAGCAGAGAATGGAAGAGAAGAGAGGATAGAATTGTAGGATTGGGAATTGAGGAGAGAGAACAGAAGCAGAGGCAGGGCATGAAGGACGGAGGAAAAAAAAGTAGAAGACTGGAAAGAAAAGGGCTAGAGAAGATAGAAAGTGGAAAGTAGAGAGGAGAATGTATAAAGAAAGCACGGGACTAAGAGCATCAATAAAGAGGCAGGAGAGGAAATGAAAGTGAGAGCAGTGGACAGAAACAAAGAAGAAACAGTAGAACAAACTTGAAAGAAAGTGAGATAGTGTAAATAAAGATAGACCAGGTAAGATGATCTTTTAACGGTAAAGAAGAGTGCATTTTATGCTTCTTGTTGTCTCTGTACTGTGAGCAGAAGTTAAATGGTCTGCTTAATAATGTTGGTAAAATTACCGACAGAATTACCGCAACTAATGCGACGTTTTATTGTGGCAACGTTCGCTCTCCAAGAGCTGTAACTGCTTGACAAAACTCCTGGAGAGCGAAACGTTGCTACAATAAAATGTCGCCTTAGTTACACTTGTGTCCTTCTACCTTATATTGTTGGTTTGCCTTAAACTGTAGTGATTTGAAAGTAAGACAGAAAGATCTTGCCTCACTGTACGACGGAGAACATGGTGTGGCCCTGCTGTACGACGGAGAACATAGTGAGGCCCTGTGTACGACGGAGAACATGGTGTGGCCCTGCTGTACGACGAGAACATGGTGTGGCCCTGCTATACGACGGAGAACATGGTGTGGCCCTGCTATAACGACGGAGAACATGGTGTGGCCCTGCTATACGACGGAGAACATGTGTGGCCCTCGCTGTAAGACGGAGAAAACGGGTTTATCAGCATCGAGGGACCGATGGTTGACCAAATTTGCTGTGGTTGAAGGCTCTCACCTTATCCTCCTGCCATGCACCACTGCGCACATCTAGGGCTCGAGATGTTTACATTTTACACGGATGTGCATGAACCTTGTGCCTTCTCCACTGCCTCGTCTTGATACCTGGATTCATGCCTAGCTAGGTGTCTACATAACTGGCTAAATACTCGATGAATTAGACACCTGCGCATCATTTTGTGTCTAATTCGAAATGCTCTGCATACCTAGGCCTATAACCTTGTACATGCACTTGCAGAAATAAAGATAATAATATTATAATATTATTATTATTATTATTATTATTATTATTATTATGTACCACTGATATACGGCTAAATACTTCACTAGTAATCTGACTAGGTACTAGTTTACCTGACATCTGGATAAATACCTGACTAAATTCCTAACTAAACACTCAATTATGTACCTAACTCGATACCTAATTAGACAGTTGACTGGATGGTGGTAAAAATAGGATTTTCAGGAACCTTTGTCTCAAAGACGTTTCGCCCACTAGGAAGAGAGGGCTGAAACGTCGTATTTTAATAAAAGGTTTCTTTGGCGAAAGTTCCTTTATTACCAACACCTGTCAGTTCACGGGCATTTGTTTAAAACAACTGACTGAATACCTGACTTCTTAGTAAATATAAGGAAATCTAATACACGCATTTATCAGACGTTTCTCATAGAGGGCGAAACGAGACAAGTTCTTGAGAAACACTTTCTATTAACATTTGTAATGTTGTTAAGTCACTTGTTGACAGCATGTCAAGTGGCATGTCGCTCATGACAACTTGTCAAGTGGGATATCATATTTGACACCTTGTCAGTGGTATGTCATTCTGTTGACAACTTGTCAGGTGGTATATCATATTTGACATCTTGTCAAGTGGTATGTCATTCTGTTGACAACTTGTCAGGTGGTATATCATATTTGACACCTTGTCAAGTGGTATGTCATTCTGTTGACAACTTGTCAGGTGGTATATCATATTTGACACCTTGTCAAGTGGTATGTCATTCTGTTGACAACTTGTCAGGTGGTATATCATATTTGACACTTGTCAAGTGGTATGTCATTCTGTTGACAACTTGTCAGGTGGTATATCAATATTTGACACCTGTCAAGTGGTATGTCATTCTGTTGACAACTTGTCAGGTGGTATATCATATTTGACACCTTGTCAAGTGGTATGTCATTCTGTTGACAACTTGTTAAAGTGGTATATCATATTTGACACCTTGTCAAGTGGTATGTCATTCTGTTGACAACTTGTTAAAGTGGTATATCATATTGACACCTTGTCAAGTGGGATGTCATCTGTTGACAACTTGTTAAAGTGGTATATCATATCTGACAGCTTGTCAAGTGATATGTCATTCTGTTTGACAACTTGTCATATGGTATATCATATTTGACAGCCTGTCAAGTGGCATGTCGCTCATGACAACTTGTCAAGTGGCATATCATATTTGACACCTTGTCAAGTGGTATGTCATTCTGTTGACAACTTGTCAGGTGGTATATCATATTTGACAGCTTGTCAAGTGATATGTCATTCTGTTGACAACTTGTCAGGTGGTATATCATATTTGACGCCTTGTCAAGTGAATATGTCATTGCTGTTGACAACTTGTTGTCAGGTGGTATATCATATTGACGCTTGTCAAGTGATAGGTCATTCTGTTGGCAACTTGTCAGTGGTATATCATATTTGACACGTTGTCAAGTGAAATACCATTCTGTTGGCAAGTTGTCAAGTGGTATGTAAATTATGACACCTTGCCAAGGGTATATCATTTGACAGGTGTCAAGTTAAATATGACTCTTGACACAGTCTCCTTTATTATTATTATATATATTATTGTTATTATTATTATATATTATTATTATTTATTATTATTATTATTAAAACAATAATAATGATAATAATAATTATTATTATTGTTATTATTATTTTATTCGCCAAACCCGTAGGGGTAACGCTGCACCTTGGAAATTGAAGATATACAGGGTTAAATCCAGGGAATGTGAGAGACAGAAAGAGAAGCTCCAGTTCCAAGGATCAAGAGCCCTTCACCGGCATCAAGGCGCCCCGCTGAAGGGATATAATATTCATGTTAATACGACCATATATCATGTTAATACAAACCATATATATCATTTTATGAGAGTGTGAACTATATACACTTATATATATTCACAGAGAATATATGAAGGTAATATGTTTTCCTCTGGTATGCTCGTAATATGCATAACTAGGAATAATTAAGAATATATTAGGAAGAAAATTTCATATTTTTATTTGAGGTTTTCAGAAAGTATTTTAAAAAATTTGCCGAAATAAAGGTAATATAAAGTCTAAGTCCCCTCCTCTCTCCTCCTCTCCCCCCCCCTCCCCCCCTCTCTCTCTCCTCCTTCCTCCCTTCTCTCCTCTCTCCTCTCTCTCTCTCCTCTTTTTCCCCCTTTCCCCCCCTTCTCTCTCTCTCTCTCTCTTTCCTCTGGCAAATTCATTGTTTCATCCTTTCCAAAAAATACTCCCCAAAAAACTATTTGAACGATTTTATAAAAATATATATATATAAAAATAAAATAATATATATATATAATATAATATATATAATATAATATAAATATATATATATATATAAAAATATTGTAATATTATATATATAATATTAAATATATATATAATATATATAAAAAATATAAAAAAATATATATTATTAAAAAAATTTATATATATATATAAAATTTAACAATCGGGCCGTCTCCCACCGAGGCAGGTGACCCAAATAGAAAGAAATCCCAAAAAAAAAAATATTTTTCATCATCATTCAACACTTTCACCACACTCCACTTATCACTGCTTTGAAAGGGGTGCCCCAAAATACAACAGTTTTAAAGCATATACGTAAAAGATACAAAACAATCCCTCCAAACCCCAAATTTACCCCAAACCCCTCCTTTAGAGGCGGGCTTGTACTTCCCATTTCCCAGGACTCAAGTCTGGCTATAAAAAAAATAACCTTTTTCCCCTGAACCCCTTTCACTAAATATTACCCGCTCACACCCAAAACGACGTCAGGTCCCAAAAAACCATTCATCTTCCTTCACCCCCAACAACACACCACGCCGCTTGCGGAAGTCCAACCCCTCGCCCAAAAAACCTCCTTACCCTTCCCTCCAACCTTCCGGGACGACCCCTACCCCGCCTTCCTTCCCCTACAGATTTTAAATCCTCCATGCATTCAAATTTTGATCCATTCCTCTAAATGACCAAACCCCCTAAACAACCCCCCTCTTCACCCTCTGCCCTAATACTTTTATTAACCCACACTTCCCTAATTCCCCTCCAAATTTTTTCGCAAAAATATTTACACACACATTGCCCTTAACAGGACACCCACTGCCTCCCCCCCTTCCCGCTGCTTTTTTCAACAAACCAAGCTTCAAAACCCCATAAAGGGTGTTGGAAAATATTTTCATGCATTCCCTTCTTTGAGCCCTGAAAGCTTGCACCTTGGAAAAAAATGTCTAGCGGAGCGGCGCCAAGGTATTATCCTTTTGGGGGGGGATGGTAAAGCGGTACCTTTTCCAAAGGGTTCTAGGCAGTCCCCTTCGGCCAGAGATCATGTTTGTGTAATTTCTCCTTTCTCTTGAAAATCATACACACACCACACCCACCACACACACCACACACACACCACCCCAACACACACACACACACACACCCACACACACACACACACACACACATATTTTAAAAAAATATATAAATATCAAAAGGTAAAGGGGTTTTATTATTATTAGAAAAGTAGTTAATGGGCATACAGTCCGGAAAATGCAATAACAAATTTTTAAACCCAAAAAAAGGGAAAGAGTTTCCCTTTCCCTTTGCACAACAACCCCCTCCCTCACCCCCCCTCCTCCCCCTCCACCCCCGGGCAAAAATCACCCCCCCCCTCCTTTAACCCCTAACCCCCTCCACCACCTCCCCACCCCCCCACAGAAGGAGCTAGTGGGGGTAGTGGGAATGCCACCACCTTAAATATTCACCCCCAAAACACAACACACAACACACACCAACACACACACACACAACACACCACACACACACACAACACCACACACACACTGAGCCACACATACAATTTTTTCCGGGCAATACTGCTTGGGCGAAATATATACATAGTAAGGTTTTTTTTTTCACTCCCCAGTTGGCATTACTGCACTATTTCCAGCTGACAAAACGTTCCTCTTTTTTTTCCCCTGTCTTTAAAATTTCTCTACTTTTTTACCGATTTTTATTGTCTTTAAAATTTTCTAAAATTCTTTCGTTTTTTTTGGAGGGGACGATTTGTCTTTTTTTAAATAGTTTTATATAAAAATATTATATTACCCTAAATAATATTATATTTTTCTATAAAAAATTTTTAATTATTTAAAAAAAAATATTATCTGTAATAATATTAAATTTTCTGTAAAAAAATATTATATTTTCTAAATAAATTATATTATTCAAATAATATTAATTTTCATAAAAATTTTTTTATTTTATTCAAAAAAAATTTTAAATTTTATTCTATAATAAATTTAAAATATTCTGTAATTTAAGGGAATATTACGTGTAATAAAATTTCTGTATTAACACTTACTAGTATTATGATGGAAGGGAAGCCACTAACCCTGGGGGCCCGCTTACGTCGGGGAGGCATCAGTTTCGACTGGGGAAGGGTAAAGTACCCATTTTCCTTGGATCAAGAACCTCCGCCCCCCCCCCCCATTTTAACCTCCACCTCCCTCTTCCCCCATGTTTTAATAATTGTTCTTTGTCTTACATTCTTCTAACTTCTTACTTCTTTTTTTTTTATTCTCGTTTTTATTATTTTTTTATATTCTTTTTTAAACATTACTGAATTTTTTTTTTTTTTATTTAATTATTTATTTTTTTTTTTTTTGGGGGGGGGGGGGGCTTTTTCTATTTTTTATTAGTTTTTTTTTAACCCTTTATCTCCTTTTTCTTTTTTTTAAACTTTTCGATCGTATTCTTTCTCCCTTTTATTATTATTTGACCGATGTTTTCACTCCTTTTCTTTTTCTCCTTTTTTTTTCCTTTTTCAATCTTCTTCGTTATTTTCACTCCTCCAACGTCCTTAGTTTTTTTTTTTTCCTTTTCTTCTTCTGCTTCTTACTTTTTTTTTTACCTCTCCCACGCCTTTTACTCCCCCTCCTTCCCCTTCCTCTTCCAAATTTCTTTCTTCCTTCAACGAATTAAGGATTTTTTTTTGTTTTTAATTCTCTCATTTTTTTTGTTGTTTTACATTGTCTTTTGTTCGCTGTTTTTGTTGTTGCTGCGCGCTGCGCCGTTGTTGCCCCCGGGGGGTTTCCGCGCTGCTGCTGCGCGGGTTGTTCTCTGCTGCTGGCGTGTTGCTGCGTTGTTTTTTGTTGCTGCTGTTTGCGCTGTTTTTTTGCGCTGCTGCTGCTGCTGTTTTGCTGCTGTTGTTTTTGCTGCTGCTGCGCTGCTTTTGTTTCGTGCTGTTTTGCTGCCTGCGCTGCGCTGCTTTTGTTGTTTTGCTTTGTTGTTGCTGCTGCTGCTGCTGCTGCTGCTGGCTGTTGTTTTTGTTGCGCTGCGCTACGCTGCGTTCTGCGTTTTGCCGTTGCTGCGCGCTGCTGCTGTTGTTCTGCTTTTTGTTGCTGCGCGCGCTGTTGTTGCTGCTGTTGTTGCGCTGCCGCGTTGTTGCTGCGCTGCGTTGCTGTTGCTGCTGCGCTGCTGCGCTTTTGTTGTTGCTGCTGCTGCTATGCTGGTGCGTTTGTTGTTGTGCTTCGTTGCTGCTGCTTTTGTTGCTGCGCTCTGCTGCTGCTGCTTTTCTGTTGTTGTTCTGCTGCGTGCTGCGTTGTTTCTGCGCTGCTCGTTGCTGCTGCTGTTGTTGTTGTTTTGTTGTTGCTGGTGTTGCGCGCTGCTGCGCGCTGCTTTTTGCTGTTGCGCTGCGTGCTGTTGCTGCGCAGCTCTGCTGTTGCGTTGCCTGTTGTTGCGCGCGCTTTTTGCGCTGCTGCTGTTTGTGCTGCGCGCTGCGCTGCTGCGCTTTTGCTGCTGCTGCTGCGTTCTGCTGCTGCGGGCTGTTGCGCTGCTGCGTTTGCTGTTGCTGCTGCGCGCTGTTGCTGCTGCTGTTGTTGTTTTTTGCTGCGCTGCTGTTGCTGCTGCTGCGCTCTGCTGCTGCGCTGCGCTGCTGCTGCTGCTGGCTGCTCTGCTGCGTTGCGTGCGGGTTGTTTGTTGCCTGCGCTGCTGGCTGCTCGCTGCTGCTTCTGCTGCTGCTGCTGTTGCGCTTTGTTGTTGTGTTTTTGCTGCTGCGCTGTCCTTTAAATTTGCTTCTGCGCTGCTGCTGCGCTGTTGCTGCTGTTTTGCTTGTTGCCTTTTGCTGTTTGCTGTTGCGTGCTGCTGCTGCGTGGCTGCGTTTGATGCTGTTTTTTGTTGCCTGCTGCTGCTGCTGCGCTGCTCCCTCCCTGCGATGTTTTTTGGGCTCTCTGCTCTGCTTTTTG
Source organism: Cherax quadricarinatus (assembly GCF_026875155.1). NCBI lineage: Eukaryota > Metazoa > Arthropoda > Malacostraca > Decapoda > Parastacidae > Cherax > Cherax quadricarinatus. Next base: position 7,679 of record NW_026491071.1, read on the forward strand.
GCTGCTGCTGCTGTTTTGTGTTTGTGCTGCTGTTTTGCTGCTGTTGCTGCTGTTGCCTCTGTGTGGATGTAGTCCAGCTGGGTTGTGAGGTCCCCTGGGGAACCCAAATTTTAAACCAAATTATAGGAAAAACCCTTGCCTTGGCAGGCGTCTGTAGCCACCCCCCAGTTGAGGTCTTTTGTTTCTTGACGCCTCAGACCTGGCTCGGGCCCGTACACGTGGTACATCAACATTTTACATATTTCGGTTACAAAAATTCGGGAGACCAGGAAAGTAGAAATTTTTTTTGGGCCCCTTAAAGCCCTAAAAACACCTGGATGGCCACCATTTTTGGATAGTGGCAAGCTCAAGGGGCCTTCCGGGGACTTGGGTTTTACACCTCGACTGACCGACTTCCCCGTAATCCAGTAGCACACCCCTTCATCTCGAATTCATCAATAGGGCGGTTTGGCTTTGGCACGGGTTTCTCCCCCCCAAAAAACTCAATTATCTCCTTCCCCCTGTTCTCTTCCATTGGGTATCTCTTAATTTTCATTGTTCACATTCTCAATTTAACATTTAATTTTTTGCTGCACATCCTACCAATCTCTGGACATGGGGGAGACCCGGGCTTAAAAAAAAATCGGGTACGAGTGGCTGACAGTTCGAAACCCCATCTAGACATCCTGGGGACAGCGAGTTTTTTTTTAAAATGTGCCCAATGCCCTGTATCTGTTATTTTTTTAAAATGGCGCAAAAATACAAGGGTTCAAAATCTCACACTTTCAAACCACTGCCAAGCTTCTTTATCATGATGGCAACCGATTTCCGGTCCCTTAATCTTCGCAAAAATACGCTACGGGGGTTTTTTTCCCTTTGTCTTTTTGCATTAGGCAACCCCCCTTTTCAACTGTGAACGTCTGTAGTATCTAAAACTCTTGGAAAAACAGGAACCCTAATACCGGCTCCTTGTAAGCCAGCCTTTAAATTTTTCGTACCCAAACTCATGTTCTTCTTTCCAACAAACTTACTTTTTCTTATTAGTCTGTCAGTGGGCTGCTACTCTGAAAAAAACCCTTAAATGTCTTCTAAAAGTACCGCTGCACCTAGAACCTCCTATTTCCCTTTGCTGTTCTAGGTTTTGGGCATTTCAGAAGCCTTACACTTATCAGGGTCAGGGCAATCCTTCGGGGCTTACCGAAACCTAGAAATTTAAAGCTATGGCTGCATTATACATTTCTTTGCTTTAAACTTAAATCCTTTTTTTTTCCAGATTTTTTATGCCCACTTTGTCTACTGTCGGGAAAATCCCGGGGAGTAACTACCAAAATCATCAAATATCCATGAGTGTCTACCAACACAGGGCTGGGGATGAAGTTAATAGCTTTTTGGAAGCTAGAGGGCCGGGGTTTTTAAAACCCGAGGGCATTCGTTTAAAGGGGTATAATCTGCCCCCATCTGAGAATGCGTTTTCTCTCTATTTTTTTCTGAAACGGGATGGCCCAATAAGCTGACTTAGCGTCCAAAGTCGAAAAAACTTAGCTTTTTCCAAATAAAATCAAAAAATTTCCGGGATTAGGGCAAGGAAAAATATCAGCTATTGTTAATTCATTCATTTTCCCTAAATCCACACAGAACCGAAAGAGTTTCCCCGGTTTCTTACCAACACTACAGGGAGACCACGGGATAACCGGTTCAATTACATCTTCTGGGCATGGTTTTTACATTTTTTCCCCCCTTAAAACCCTCTAGCCCTTCTGGGAGTCTCCATTGAGGGGGTTTGGGAAGAAAAACTGCACCTGTAGGTTAGATGCCAAATCTGGGGCAGAACCCTATATCCCTTCATCCATTGAAAACAATTTTTGGAAAGTTTTTTTAAAACTTTTTATTATTCCTTCCAGAACTTTTTTAAATGTTTTAATTTCTCATTAAATGTCTTTTCCCCCTTTTACTTTCTTCGGGTGGGAGCGGCAGGCGTCACTACCCTTTCGGGGAGTCTGGTATTAAGTGCTCCACATTGTTGACCTGGGCCAGGTACCAAACGGAGTCGGGTTCAAAAAAAAAGTCTTTGGGGAAATCTCAGCTGATGTTAACCCTTTCTACCATTTTTGAATCTAACGCTTTACTTTGGTTTTTATCACTGGTATTAAGTATTTTTTTCCCCTCAGAAACCGGGGCTGATGATGGGGCCCGGGAAGGATTCTAGCTTCCCCCCTAATTGAAAGATACTTCCTGCCGCCCTTTCCCTTCCCACTGAGCCTTTTAATAATTTGAATGTTTTAGGTGGACATACTGGTTATAAATCATAATGCATAATCTCGTCTGCAGATTTCACATTGGGAAAAGCGCTTAAAAAAGTGTTTTAAAAAGGGGGTTTTGAAAAATTTATTACTCCTACTCAAAAGCACTTTGAGGATTTTCTATGAATTTTTTTGGAAAGGAAACCTCATCCAGTATCACCGACGGGTTCCCCTTTCCTTTGCCTTTCGACAAGAGGAATCAAAACCTCTAGAAAATCCATACCTAAAGTAAGTCCCCGGAAAAATTACCCAACACACAAAAAAACGTGAACTTTATAACTTTTTCCCATTCAAAGTACAGGTCCGTTTGCCCTCGACATTAAAATCATTACCATTTTCGCGTAATATCTCTCTTGCTTTGCTTATTTAAAAACCCCTCCATTATTACATACACCGCTTATTATTTACACCTGACTTCCCGTATCAAAGAAACTACCAATTTTTTCCCCTTTACTCTTATTTTAATCATAGTCTTTTATCTTTGGTAACAAGGTTTTTCAACCTATCTTTCTTAACCTTTTACCTTCTTCTTTCGTTAGGAACGAAAATTTTGGCAGTTGGGCCCCAAATGCCAATCCCCCAAACCTCCCAGCATTGAATTCTCCAGCATTCTGTTTATTTACGCCCACCACCGCCCTTTCCGCGGGCGGGGGTATATACTTCTTCTCATATTGGTTTCGCCACAATGGGGACCAGGGTTTCCTCCTGAGGGAACAAATTTTTCTCCCTTTTTTGTCTCTACCATTATTCGGACTCGAGAGCATGGCATTTAACTATTTTTTCGAAAATTTTAATCGCAGACCCTAGCAACTCATTCCATCCAGACGGCACCCCCTTTAACAAAAAACCGCTTTTTATAAAGCTCCAGCGTTTGCATTTTAAAAATTTAAAATTCCCTCACATCTTCCCCCCTGGACCAACCAACAACTGAAGTCCCTTAGATGTGTCCCTTCCCCTTTAGTTTCAATTGTTTCCCGGGATCGTGGATATTTTCCCAACGATACCCGTCCCCGGAACCATATCTTTAAACATCCTTGAAATTTCTCCAGCCTTTTCTTAAAAATTTTTGGGGGGGACTAAATATGGGTCTGTGTTATCTACAATTGCCCTAATCCCAGGGAAAATTTCATTTTTTCATCAATATATTTAAACAAAATGGGCCCCAAAATTTTTTAATCCAAGCTTCACTTTGAATTTCTTTCGAGGGATTCCCGGGGAAATCTCTACAAAATTTTGGCAAATTTTCTAAATATGGCCTATCAACAATTTCTGTCCCACACATAAGGTTCCAAACCACTACTTCTGGGCTGACCCCAGAAAAAACTTTTGCTGAAGCAAGGGGTTCGTTGGGACGTTGAGGGCTTTGGGTTTGGGAAGGGTTTACCGGGGGGGCTGGAGGCTCAGAAGTTGGGGTTTTGGGCGGGGCCCCGGGATATTTGATAAGGACCCTTCGGGGAAAAACGAATGGGTTCCCCACGTAGTTACAAGTGTGGGTGTTTGGGTTTTATTTACAGGGAAAAGCATGGCAGGGAACACCTGACACAGCAGGGGAACATGGTTACGAGGGGGTTTGGGATACAGTAACTGTAAAGCGGGGCAGAAAATGGGAAACCCTATGGGGAGCTACCCCCAGGGGCTTTTGGGGGGCGGTAAACAATAGGGATTGAGGGTTACTCAAACTTGAGCAAAAAACACTATAACACAGAGTTAAGATAAGGAACATACTATAGTCAGCATTAAATGGGTTATTAAAAAACGGAGGATGGGTTATAGCACCCGGGGTTTGGGAAAGTTGATACTCCCCGGGGTAACACATGGGAGATTTAATAATACCACGGGGCCCTAGTATTTTGTGGGGACTACTGGGGGGCACCTGGAAACCCATATTTGTTCCTGACCTTGGACCTGGGGTGGTTTTTCCCCGACTAGCCCCCGAAGTATTTTTTATCACTGAAAACCATTTTCTTATTATTTTTACCGTCACTAACATTAAACCTGAATCTTCTGTGGGAAACCCTTTGCTAGACTCTTCCCCCTTTACCTGGTGCGAGATCACTAACTTTTACGTTTCCTCTGCCCTTCTGTTCACGAGGAATTTTACCTGTACCTACTGACGTCGATTGCACTATTTAAAAGTCTTTTTAAAGCAAAAATTTTATTTTGGGCATCACCCCCCCGACAACCATAAAATAGGATTGTCCTGGTTTTTTCTTTAAAGGTAAAGGTCACAGTGAACGGTAAACAAATGAAAGGGGACACAAAAAATTAATATTTGGTTTTGATAGCAAAAACGACCAGTCGAAAGACGTACCCGTTAATGAAAACCAAACCGCGCCACCCCCTGTGAGACCTCTACCCACTCTACCGGGGGTACCCAGCAGTGGCACGTCCCCTTATTCCCCGGGGTTAACAAGCTAGGGGAAAAGCTATGAAGGGACAAAAAAAGGGAACTAGGCTATAGTTTACTAATAACAAAAAGGGGGAAAACAACATCTCCCGATGGAAATTTACACAATATAACAATTTTACCTATGAACTTATTACCAGGGGGAAATAGATGTTTTCATAACACGGACTATACTCACTCTAAAAACCCGACCCGACCCGGTTCCCAATGCGGGCTACTACACACCGGGTGTCCAGAGCTCTCGCTCGACGGACCTGTCACCAAAACCCAAACCCCCTTGCCCCGCTCTTCCCGGGGTTATATCGTATCAAAGTACCCCCCCTCCCCAATGTTGTATGTACCACTGTACGACCTACGCCTAGGGCTGAGGCGCAAGAACAAAAACCTCAGACTGGGCGTGGGTACAGACGCCCCAAGGGAAAGGGTACCAATAATTTGGGCAAATTAGTTCCCCAAGACCTCACAACCCCGCTGGACACATCACACGCCTGCTGCTGCTGCTGCGTTTCGCTGTTGCTGCTGCTGCTGCGCTGCGCTGCTGCTGCTGTTAGGCGGGTTTCTGTCGCTGCTCTGCGCTGCTGTTGCTGCTGCTGCTCTACTGCGTTGCTGCGCGTTGCTCTGTTGCTGCGCTGCTGCTGCTGCTGCTGCGCTGCATTGTTGCTGCTGGCTGTTTTTGTTTTCCCCCGCTGCTGCTCCTGCTGCTCCTGCTGCGCCGCGTGTACTGTTGCTGTTAACTTACTGTTTCCCATTAGCGAGATAAGCCCCCGGGGGGGTGAAGGATGACCGCCTTAACCTCGTACAAACGAGAGCACACCAAGGATCATCAACCCCACACACCACACACACCACAAAACACACACACACAACACCACACACACACACACACCCACTCACACCAGATAATTTCCCCCCCTTGCCTGGGGCCCCGAGGTTGTTATTTACACTGATGGGAAAATGTGTTCCACTAGGGAGGAGACTTGCACTTGTTCGGGGATTCGGACACCCCCCAAAAAAAATAATTAAGAGATCAAAAAAATTAACTCTCAATTTAAAGAATACATTGAAAAAAAATTTATATATAAATATATATATAAATATATATATTATAATATAATATATGTATATATATTATAATATATATATATATATTAATATATATATAATATAATATATATATATAATATAAATAGAGAGAGAGAGGAGAGAGAGAGAGAGAGAGAGAGAGACGCAGAGAGAGAGACAGAAGAGAAGGGGAGACAAAAGACAACCCGACATAGACAGAACAGACAGACAGACAGAAAAACAGACAGACAACGACAGACAGACAACGACAGACAACGACAGACAGACAGACGACAGACAGCAAAGACAGAGAAAGAAGTGACCCCGTCAGGAGATAGCCCTTTCAGTAACTTTTACAAAAAAAACCCCCTTCATCCTCTGGTCAAATTTCGCGCACAAAGAAGAATCAAACTAAGCCAACAGGGCTTAATAATACGATAAGGGTAGTAATAAAAACACCATAGCCCACGGGATATTCATAATGGAGGAGGAGCAACAATTTAAATCTTCACTTAGTGGCATAAAAAAAACCATAATGTGGTCATTATAAACCCCCGGTTTAAAGCATTTAAGAACCATTATGCACATTTTCACTTACAACCCTCGCATTTTATACATTATACACATTATCAGGCTTACCCCCTCGATTATATACATTTTAACATTATCAGGCTTACACCCTCGCATTATTACAATATACATTATCAAAGGGGTTTCACCCTCGCATTATGTACATTTAAAACATTTTCACGCTTATATTATCAGGCTTATAACATTATCAGGCGAAATAGTTATCTGTGTGTAGAGGAACCCCTAACATAAACCTGCCTGTGTGGGGTTTTGTTATTTGAGTGCAGTTTTGACACCTTGCAGGGGGAAACTCGGTTACCCCTGTTCGCCCGAACTCGTTTCTTTTTCTAAAACGGTTCGCTCTTTCCCGCTTCTGCTGTTACCTCGTGTTCTGTTCGTGTTTTACGTACTGTTTTCTTTTTGTTTATTGTTACCTCGTGATGGTGTAAAAAGGGGATGTCACACCTTTACGAGGTGTACTTGTGGGTTAAGCTGGGGTGTAAGCGTAGGTGAAAAATGTGGGCGTAATTTGGATGTTTTGCTGTGGGGGAAGCTGGGGGTGAAGCTGTGGGGTGTAATTGTGGTGTAAGCTGTGGTAAGCTGTGGTGTAAGTTTTTGGGGTTAAGCTGAGGGGGGAAGCGTGGGTGTAAGTTGTGGGGTAACTGGGGTGTAAGCTTAGGGTAAGTTGTGGGGGGTAAGCGAGGGTCTAAGCGTTGTGTAAGCGTGGGTGTAAGTTGTGGGGGTAAGCTGGGGTGTAAGTTTGGGGTGCTGCGGGGGAAGCGGGGTTTTAAGCTGGGGGTAAACGGGGGCAAACGTGGGGGAATTTTGGGGGGAAGCAGGGTGTAAGCTGATTTGAGCCACAAAGGGGAACTTTCACTGCAAAATTTCATGGGGCTGGGTTTTCATCACGTGTCACCAGACACAAACATCACCGTGTAGGTGGCAAGGTGGCAGGGTGGCAGGGTTGGGAGGGTGGCAGGTGGCAGGTGGCAAGGGGCAGGGTGGCAGGAGATGAAGGTCAAGGGCGGGGGAAGGGAAGGGGGGCGGCTTGACAAATTCCCCAGGGGGAAAAATAATCCGCAAAGGGCCCTTGACCTGGGGTATTGTAGTGGTGTGTGGCGGGTTTTTTTGTATGTGTTGATGTGTGTGTGTGTAGTGGTGTGTGTGTGGTATAAGTTGTATGTGTGTGTTGTGATTGGGGTTTGTGTTTGTTGTGTGTGGTTTGGTGTGTGTGGTGTGGTGTGTGTGTGGTGGGTGTGTAGGTATTTGTGTTAAATGTGTGTGGTGTGTTTTGGTGTGTGGTTGTGTATGTGGTGTGTGGGGTGTGTGGTGAGGTTTGTTGGGGTACTCCCTAATTGTACCACCTAATTGTGGGTTCAGGGGGCAGACCAGCTCCTGGCCCGCCTCTTCGATCGCTACTGGGTCCCCTCTCTCGCTTCCTGAGCTTTGTCATACCCTTTTTAAAACATTATGGTTCCTGCCTCCCCTACTTTACTTCAAGCTTTTCCACTTGCTGACAACTCTATGACTGAAGAAAACTTTCCTAACGTCCCGTGACTCTCTTCTTCACTTCCAGTTGTGACCCCTTGCCCCCGGGCCCCCCCTCTGGAACATCCTATCCTGTCCACCTGCTATTTCCCCCCAGTATCTTTTAAAGTCTTATCATGTCCCCCGACCCTTTTGTCCTCCGTGTCGTCAGTCCGTTTCCCCTTAACCTTTCCTCGTACGACATTCCCTTGAGCTCTGGGGCAGCCTTTTTGCAAACCTTTGACTTTCTCTAACTTCTTGCGTGCTTTTACCAGGTGGGGTTCCAGACTGGTGCTGCAAACTCCAGTTGGCCAACATACCAGTGTACATGTCTTTTTTCGATTTCCCTTATTGAGGTATCGAACGCTATTCTCAGGTTTGCCAGGCCCCGTAAGCTGCAGCGGGTTTTTTGGTTGATGTTGCCTCCGGTGAGTACCGGGGTTAGGTCACCCCAAGGTCTTTCTCCCTGAGTGAGGCTGTATCTTTGTCCACCAGCCTATATTCTTTTTGCGGTCTTTTTTGCCCCTCCCCAAACTTCAGACTTTGCATTTTGGGGGTTGAATTTGAGGGGGCCATTACGGGCCAATTCCAGCCTCTCCCCGGCTCTTTGCGTCCTGCCCCCATCCCGTCCATTTTAAATTCTTCTCACAACTTCACTCATCGCGAACAGGGGCACTTTAGAGTCCTATTCCTTCCACATGTCGTTTACATAATCAAAAATACACTGGTCCTAGAACTGACCCCTGTGGGACCCCGCTCGTAACAGGCGCCCACTGTGAACCCTTACGTACCCGACTCGTTTGCCCCCTTTCCCCGCAGGTACCCTTTTCCATTTCAGGCCCTTCCTTTTATTTGCCTGATCCCCACTTTTGCACTAATCCTTGTGGGGAACGTGTCAAAGGCCCTTTCCCGCTCAGGAAAAAGCAATCTACCCAACCCTCCCTTCGTGTCTTACTTCTGTTTCCTTGCATAAAACCCAGGAGGTTTGTTACAAGATTTGCCTTTCCCTGAACCCTGCTGGTTTTTTATTTAAACTTGTTCCTTTTCCCGTGTCGCCACCTCCTCCGATAATCTTCCCATGACTTTGCACACAAACATGTCAGAGACACAGGGGCTGTAGTTTTGTGCCCCGTTTCGTTTCCTTTCTTAAAAATGGGACACATTAGCTGTCTTCCATTCCAGGAGTTGCCCATTTTCAAGGGAATTTTTTGAAAAATTTTGTTTAAAGGGAACACAGCCTCCTCCTTCCTAAGGGCCATTGGAATGTTTCCTTTCCCCCGCCTTTTAGGTTCAAGGGCACTTAAAAGCTTCTTCCCTCCTCCTCATTGTTCGAGTCATCCAAACTGTTGGGATATTTCCCCCTTTATGTTCCCTTTTGTGCGTCTTCCCCCAGCCCTTCCTGTCCTACTGTAAAAACTTTCCCAAAAACTCCTGTTCACTCCTCCAACCCCTGTCATTTCTTGTGAGTTTTTCCACCTTCTGTCCTTAAACTGATCACCTGGGCTTGACTGTTGTCTCCTCCTGAGTGGCTTCAACAGTTTTGGGGGCAGTCTTGATTTTCCCAGCATGTCATTTTTCATACGCCTGGGCCTCCCTCCTTACCTGTGCGTACTCTTCCTGGCTCGCGCTGATCTCCCCATTTTCGGTGTTCCCCTTCGTACTTTTTTCCTTTTTCTATTGCACTTTTTTTTTTGCCTCCTTACACCGTCGGTAAACCAGGGGGTTGTTCGGTCTTCCCTTTTCTGTTGCCCTTGGGAAAAGAACCCTTTCCACGCCTCCTTGCATTTTTTTGCACATTTCCATCATTTCATTTACTGGCTTTCCTGCCAGTTCTCTGTCCCACTGGACCTCCCGCATAAGTTCTTCAACCCTATGTAGTCCCCTCTTTTATAGCAGGCTTTTCCCATTCTACTCCTGTTATTCTCTCCACTTGCAGCTCTACTATGTATTCAAAGCACAGAACCACGTGGTCGCTAGCTCCTGGGGGACTCTCATACTTGATATCCTCAATGTCTGAGCTCCCCGGGTGAACACAAGGTCCAATCTTGCTGGTTCACCCCCCTCTCACTCGGTAGTGCCCCTTAACATGTTGGTGCATGAGGTTTTTCCAGCACCACGTCCAACATCCTGGCTCTCCATTTTTCGGGACCCCCATGTGGGTCCAAGGTTTTCCAGTCAATCTCCCTGTGGTTGAAATCCCCCATAACCAGCAAATTTGCTCTGTGGAGTGAGCTCTTCTTGCCACCTCAGCAAGTGTGTCCACCATTGCTCGTTTTCTCCCTTCATATTCCTCTCTTTGGGCCCCCTGCAGTTCTGTGGTGGATTATACAAACACTGCAATGACCACTTTGTGTTCCCCAGACTGAAGGGTACCTGGGTATGTAGTCTCTTTCTCCTGTCTCATCTATTCCTTCCATTTTTTTTCGAAATTTCCATCTGTTTTTTAAAGAGCAGAGCAACCCCACCTCCCCCCCTAAACCCCCTTTTATCTTTCCTTTATGATCTGGTATCCTTGTGGGAAGATTGCATCTGTTATTTTCTCCATGAGTTTGTTTCTGTAACTGCTATGATGTCTGGGGACTTCTCATTGATTCTTTCTTGCCATTCCTCAATGTTTATTCGTTAATCCATCTGCATTTGTGTACCAAACCTTCAACTTCTGTTCTAATACTGTAACTGTGGTGCGGGGGGTGGAAACAGAGGGGTCGGTGTGTGATGGTTGGTTTTGGGAAAGTTCAGTTGCATTGGGGGGGTCGTGGCTGGAGTCCTTCTGCAGGTGTGTGTGTGTGTATGTGTGTGTGTATGTGTGTGTGTGTGTGTGATGTGTGTATGTGTGCGTGTGTATGATAGTGGTGTGTGTGTATGTGTGTGTGTGTGTGTATGTGTGTGTGTGTGGCGTGTGTGTTTTGTGTGTTTTGTGTGTGTGTGTGTGTGTATGGTGTGTGTGTGTGGTTGTATGTGTGTGTGTGTGCATGTGTGTGTGTGTGTATGTGTGTGTGTATGTGCGTGTGTGTGTGTGTGTGTGTATGGTGTGTGTGTGAGTATGTGTGTGTGCGTGCGTGCGTGTGTATGTGTGTGGCGTGTGTGTGTGTGTGTGGTGTGTGTTTGGGATGTGTGTGCGGTGGGGTGTGTGTGTGTATGTGTGTGTGTATAAAGTGAGTGTGTGTGTGTGTATTGTGTGTGTGTGTGTGTGTGTGTGTATGTGGTGTTTTGCGTGTGTGTGTATGTGTGTGCATGTGTGTGTATGTGTAGTGCGCGCGCGCGTGTGTGTGTGTGTGTGTGTGTGTATGGTGTGTGCGTGTGTGTGGTGTGTGTGTGTATGGGTGTGGCGTGTGTGGGTGTGTATGTGTGTGTCCGTGTTGTATGTGTGGGTTTGGTTATGTGTGTGCAGGGGTGTGTTCGTTGGTGCGTGTGTGTTGTGGTGTATATGTGTAATTTTTGTGTGCGTGTGTGTATGTGTGTGTATGTGTGTAGTATGTGTGTGTGTGTATGTGTGTGTGCGTGGGGTGTATGTGTGTGTGTATGTGTGTGTGTGTGTGTATGGTGGTGTGTGTATGTGTGTGTGCATGTGTGTGTGTGTGTATGTGGTTTTTGTATTTGTGTTGTGTACTCACCTAATTGTACTCACCTAATTGTGGTTGCAGGGGTCGAGACTCAGCCCCTGGCCCCGCCTCTTCACTGATTGCTACTAGATCCCTCTCCCCCTCTGCTTCCTGAGCTTTGTCATACCTCTTCTTAAAACTATGTATGGTTCCTGCCTCCACTACTTCACTTGCCTAGGCTTTTTCCACTTGCTGACAACTCTATAAACTGAAGAAATACTTCCTAACGCCCCTTTGGACTCGTCGAGTCTTCAGCTTCCATTGGGGCCCCTTGTCCCTGTGTCCCCTCTCGGAACATCCTATCTCTGTCCACGTTGTCTATTCCCGCAGTATCTTATGTCGTTATCATGTCTCCCCTGACCCTTCTGTCCTCCGTGTCGTCAGCCGATTTCCCTTAAATCTTTCCTCGTACAAACTTTCCCTTGAGCTCTGGGACTAGCCTTGTTGCAAACCTTTGTACTTTCTCTACTTCTTGACGTGCTTGCCCCAGGTGTGGTTCCAGACTGGTGCTGCATACTCCATATGGGCCAAAACATACACAGTGTACAGTGTCTTGAACGATTCCTTATTAAGGTATGGGAAAACGCTATTCTCAGGTTTGCCAGGCGCCCGTATGCTGCAGCGGTTATTTGGTTGATGTGTGCCTCCGGTGATGTGCTGGGTTGTTATGGTCACCCCAAGGTCTTTCTCCCTGAGTGAGGTCTGTATCTTGTCCACCTAGCCTATACTCTGTCTGCGGTCTTCTTTGCCCCTCCCCAATCTTTCATGACTTTGCATTTGGCTGGATTGAATTCGAGAAGCCATTGCTGGACCACATGTCCAGCCCTGTCCAGGGTTCTCTTTGCAGACCTGCCTCATCCTCGTTCCGATTTAATTCTTCTCATCAAATTCACGTCACTGCGAACAGGGACACTTCAGAGTCTATTCCTTCCATCATGTCGTTCAAAATATATCCAAAAATAGCACTGGTCCTAGAACTGACCCCTGTGGGACCCCGCTCGAAACAGGCGCCCACTGTGATACCTCTTTTCGTACCATGACTCGTTGCTGCCTCCCTGTCAGGTATTCCCCTTTTCCATTTCAGTGCCCCCTTTTACGTGCGCCTGATCCCCAGCTTCTGCACTAATCTCTTGTGGGGAACTGTGTCAAAGGCCTTCCTGCAGTCTAGGAAAACGCAATCTACCCACCCCTCTCTCCGTGTCTTACTTCTGTTACCTTGTCATAAAAACCAGGAGGTTTGTGATACAAGATTTGCCGTCCAGAACCCATGCTTGTTTTCATTTATAATCTTGTTTTCCTTCCAGGTGTTCGACCCCTCTCCTCCTGATAATCTTTTTCATGACTTTGCACACAATCATTCAGAGACACAGGTCTGTAGTTTTGTGCCTCGTTTCTGTTTCCTTTCTTAAATATGGGGGCTACATTAGCTTCTTCCATTTCTCAGGTAGTTGCCCAGTTTCAAGGGAGTGTTGAAAATTGTGGTTAGAGGCACCCCACAGCATCTCTGCTCCTTCTCTAAGGACCCATGGGGAATGTTGTCCGGGCCCCTCGCCTTTGAGGTGTCAAGGTCACTTAAGAGCTTCTTCAAACCCCCTCCTCAGTTTTTCGTATGTCACCAACCTTGTTGGTAAATTCCCTCTTGATGTTCCCTTCTGTATTTTGTATGTGTGTGTGTGTGTGTGTGTGTGTGTGTGTGTGTGGGGTGTGTGTATGTGTGTGTGTGTGTATGTGTGTGTGTATGTGTGTGTGCGTGTGTATGGTGTGTGTGTGTGTGTGTTGTGTGTGCGTGTAAAACATTTTAAAAGCTTATTTCCATGCCTTTTTCTACATAACACTGCCGGTCTATACAGAAATCTAATAATAATACACTCTTAAGGTACTTTATTTATATTAAATTTAATATATATATTTTTAAAAATTTATATATAAAAATAATATAATATATTATTTAAAATTTTTAAAATATTTATTTATTAAAAATATATATATATATTATTATAATAATTTTTATATATATATAATAAATTTTTATATTATATATTTTTTAAAAATATAAATATATATATATATATATTAAAAAATATATATATATATTTAAAATATTTTATATAAAAATCCTGATGGTTTAAAACTCCCGCTCACCACGGGGGGCCCCGGGGTTTGATTTCCCGGGGGGTGGAAAAAAATTCCCCACACGTTTTCCCACAATTTGTCCTT
>NW_026491082.1:0-33028 GCF_026875155.1 Cherax quadricarinatus
CAAAGTGTTGACTGCAACATCTATAACATGACAAGTGTTAGACTGTAACATGTATATCTTGACAAGTGTTAGACTGTAACATGTATAACATGACAAGTGTTTGAAAGTAACATGTATAATATGACAAGTGTTGGACTGTAACATTTATAATATGAAAGTGTTTGACTGAAACATGTATAATATGACAAGTGTTAGACTGTAACATGTATAATATGGCAAGTGTTAGACAGTATCATGTATAATATGACAAGTGTTAGACTGTAACATGCATAATATGACAAGTGTTAGACTGTAACATGTATAACATTAAAAGTGTTAGATTGTAATATGTATAATATTACAAGTGATATATTGTAACATGTAACATAAATAATTTTACAAGTGTTAGACTGTAACATGTATAATATGACAAGAGTTAGACTGTAACAAGTGTTAGACTGTGACATGTATAACATTACAAGTGTTAGATTATAACAAGTATAATATTACAAGTGTTATATTGTAACATTTTACAGGAATAATATTACAAGTGTTAGACTGTTACAGGTACAACATTACAAGCGTTAGATTGTAACATGTATAATATTACAAGTGTTAGACTGTTTACCTGGAGTGTACTGGAGAGAGTTTCGGGGGTCAAACGTCCCCGCGGCCCGGTCTGTGACCAGGCCTCCTGGTGGATCAGCGCCTGATCAACCAGGCTGTTGCTGCTGGCTGCACGCAAACCAACGTACGAGCCCACAGCCCGACTGATCAGGAAAGACTTTAGGTTGCTTGTCAGTGCAGCTTTAAAGACTGCCAGGGGTCTGTTGGTAATCCCCCTTTGGGTGCTGGGAGGGTCGTGGAGGGGGGGGGGAGCACAGATGAAAACAGTCTCGGGGCCCCTGGACCACTTATTGTATGGTCTCATAACGTGCTGTGACACCCTGCTTTTCACTTGGTGGATGGTGCATCGTCTGCCAAGTCTTTTGCTTTCGTAGTGAGTGATTTTCGTGTGCAAGTTTCGATACTAGTCCCTCTAGGATTTTCCAGGTGTTATATAATCATGTATCTCTCCCTCCTGCGTTCCAGGAATACGGTTTAGAAACTCAAGCGCTTCCCAGTAATTGAGGTGTTTTATCGCCATTATGCGCGCCGTGAAAGTTCTCTGTCATTTTCAGGTCGGCAATTTCACCTGCCTTGAAGGTGCTGTTAGAGTGCTCAATTTCCAGCTCAGATCGAACAAGTGACCTGAAGAGTGTCATCCTGGCTGGCCTCCCTAGTTTTGAAGGTTCTCATTATCCATCCTGTCATTTTTCTAGCAGGAATGCGAATGATACAATGTTATGGTCCTTGAAGGTGAGATACTTCCGACATAATCACTCCCAGGTCTTTGGACGTTGGTGTTTCCCTCTATTTGTGGCCAGAATTTGTTTGTCTCTGATGAAGATTAAATTTCCTCATGTTTACCATATCTGAGTAATTGATTTTCTCCTCGTTGAACCTTCATATTGTTTTCTGCCGCCACTGAAAGATTTGGTTGATGTCCGCTGGAGCCTTGCAGAGTCTTGCAATGGAAGACACATGTCAGCCGCTTCGGGTGTCATCTGAAAGGAAGACACGGTGCTGTGGGCTGGCATCCTTGTCTATGTCGGATATGAGGATGGAGGAAACAAAGATGGGAGCTGTTACTGTGCCTTGTGGAACAGAGCTTTTCACGTAGCTGCTCGGGACTTTCCAATGTTGACGGACTACTCTCTGAGTTCTGTTAGTGAGGAAATTATAGATCCATCGACAGACTTTTCCTGTTATTCATTACGCGCGCCATTATGTGCGCTATTACGCCATGGTCACACTTGTCGAGGCTTTTGCAAAGTCCTGTATATATTACATCTGCATTCTTTTTGTCTTCTAGTGCATTTTAGGACCTTGTCGTAGTGATCCAGTAGTTGGAGACAAACCGGAAGCGACCTGTTCTAAACCATGATTGCCCTGGGTTGTGATAACTGATGGGTATTCTAGATGGGTGGTGATCTTGCTTCTTAGGACCTTCAAAGATTTTTATGATATGGATGTTAGTGCTATTGGGTCTTAGTTCTTTTGCTGTTGCTTTACTGCCCCTTTTGTGCGAGTGGGGGCTTGCTGTTGTTTTTTAGGTAACAGAGGGACGACCCCGTGTCATGCTCCCTCTCCATAGGATGGAAAGGCTCTTGCTAGGGGCTTCTTGCTAGTTCTTGATGAACCGAGTTCCATGAGTTCTGGCCTGGGGCAGAGTGAAGGGGCATGTCATTTATCGCCTGTTCGAAGTCATTGGCGTCAGGATAACATCGATAGGCTTGTGTTAATCAAATTTGTGGTCTCTCATAAAATTCATTTTGATCTTCGACTCTCTTTCTGGTTAGCGGCTTGCTAAAAAACTGAGTCATATTGGGAATTGAGTAGCTCATCATTACCTTGCTGTCATCTGTGCTAGGACCCATCTTGTTTAAGTAGGGGCCCAATACTGGGCGTTGTTCTCGCTTTTGATGTGGGCATAGGAGAAGAAATATTGGGGTTTCTTTCGATTTCAGTTATAGCTTTTAGTTCTCCCGCGATTCCTGACTCCAAAGGATTCTTTTTAGTTAAGTTCGATGCTTGCTATTCTTGACCAGGGTCTCCCTGCGCATTTCAGATATATTGACCTCTTTTAGCCCGCTCTGATATTCTTTCCGTCGCCTGTAAAGGGAGCGCCTGTCAACTTTCTATTTTACATCTACTCCTCCTTTTTCTAAGAGGAATAAGCCTTGTGAATACATCGAGGAGCCACCGAGTTAATCTGTTCTAGGCATAAGTTTGGGTCTGGTTTTAGTATATCTCCCGCTTATATCGGTTAGGACTTGGTTTACTTGGTCCCACTTTATGTTTTTGTTATTGAAGTTGAATTTGGTGAATGCTCCCTCGTGGCTAGTCTCATTTTGTCGGTCTGGGGACTCCTCGCATACATGTCTCCCCCCCCCCCGGACCTCAATTATGTTGTGATCTGAGTATATTGTTTTTGATATGTGTGACATATCTTATCAGATCATCATTGTTAGTGAATATGAGGTCTAGTGTATTCTCCAGTCAAGTAGGCTCTATTTTTGCTGGTTTAAATTGAATTTTGTGCAGTTAGATTTAAAAGCTGTGTGAGTGTGAGTTTTCATCAGAGCTGCATCCTGGTGTATTCTGCAACCATATTATTTGCTCATATATTCCTCCAATTTAGGTGCCTTAAGATGAACATCCCCAGAGAGCAAGGATGTTGGGTGCAGGGAGCTGTTTAGAGATTTTCCAGACAGTGGTCAATTTTAACAGCTGTTCCTGGAATTGCTGGGATGTTGCATTCGGAGGATTGTAGACTACCACAATGACTAAGGTTTTGGTTCTCGCCTTTTCTGCTAAAACTTCCACTACGTCATTTGAGGCATTATGCAGTTCTGTGCAAACAAGTGACTCAGCAATGTAAGGCCAACCCCCCCCCTTCTTTTGGTCTGTTCACTCTTTCAATCGTATAGGTTGTAATGGGATCCATATTTCATTGTCCAACGTGATCCTTTATGTGGTCTCAGTGATATCCGCGAACATTGCCTAGCCTCTGCATCATTCGGATGAAAGTTTCTAATGTAGTTTGATGCTGCTTTAGACCCAGTCGCTCCATAAAACTTCATTATTACAATAATACATTTTTTTTTCATAAAAATCTTCAACTACACATACAATATTAATTCTATTCTTCACTATATATTAACCCACTTCCATCATTAAATTTATACCTCAAAAATTCTCCAAACATCTAAAAAAAAACAACATTCCACCCCCCCCCAAAAACTATTATATTAACACTTAAAACATTATTCATAAAAACACCCCCCCCCCCCCCCCCCCCCCCCCCCCACCCCCCCCCCCCCAAAACAACACACCCACCACCCCCCCCCACAAACAACAAACCCCCCCCCCCCCCCCCCCCCCCCCCCAAAAAACCCCCCACCCCCCCCCCCCCCCCCCCCCCATAATACCCCCCCCCCCCCCCCCCCCCCCCCCCCCCCCCCCCCCCCCACCAATCCCCCCCCCCCCCCACCCCCCCCCCACCCCCCCCCCCCCCCCCCCCCCCCCCCCTTATCTTTTTGTCCCCTTTAGCTGGTATGCCTGGAATTTAAGTTATAGCACAGTCTTTCCTGTACTGCAAGAGGTACATTTCAGGGTGAAAAGCTTACAGGAAGGGAGTTTTCTTTTTCCTGTTGTCATATGGGCATGGCATTTTCTTGGCGTGGTCATAAGTTGGCACGTCCCATCTGTTTTTTCCAGATTTTCCCATGCCCACAGATACAAGTGCATAGTTTCGTGCACAAGCTTGGTTCCGCTGCCTTGGGTTTCTGTGACTGTATTCCCCTGTTGGTGCTGTTTCCCCTGTCTTACTTCTATCCTCCCTAGCACCAACAAAGGAGCACACCAGACTTGTTTTTGGTAATCTTATCCTCACCTATTGCTATTGGAGTATCTAGTTTGCTATTTCTGCGTATTTCTAGTTTGCAATATTCGGTTTTTATATTATGTTTGACTACACTTGATTCCCCTACTATGGCTCCTGTCCCTATGAGGTCATTTACTATGTATTCCTTCCTGCGTATTAATTCCCCGACCTACTGGACAAAATCTCCAGCTTCACCATTACTGTCTCCCAGGACAGTATCTACAGCCTTCACCATTTCCTGTCTCCCAGGACAGCACCTCCAGGCTTCACCATTACTGTCTCCAGGACAGCACCTCCAGCTTTACTTTCTGTCTCCCAGGACATCACCTCAGCCTTACTGTTTGTGACTACATGGCCAGTATCAAGGGGCAGTACATTCAGCCCAGACTTTTATGTTCCCATCTGTTGTAGAAAGCTTCCAGGTATTCTATGAAAGCTGCTTTGAGATGTTATGTCTCTTT
This sequence comes from Cherax quadricarinatus, assembly GCF_026875155.1. Classification (NCBI taxonomy): domain Eukaryota; kingdom Metazoa; phylum Arthropoda; class Malacostraca; order Decapoda; family Parastacidae; genus Cherax; species Cherax quadricarinatus. The sequence goes on from NW_026491082.1 coordinate 4,930, forward strand.
TATACCCTGTGATTTTAGTCCACAGATTTTCCTCATTTGGGCATACCAGAAACACTTCTCTGTTTTAATTACTGCTAGCTAGCTAGTTCTGGATATCTGCCACCAGGGGCGTGACACCCCATTTCCACAAAAATGACAATTTATCCATGTGGAAGCCCGTTTGTTTGACTGACCACAGACTACACACAGCTTCATAATGATTTGAATGGTTGATTTACTGCAATTCTACTAGCAACGTCTTGAATATTATATTAATAACATGTATAATTTTACAAGTGTTAGACTGTAACATGTATAACATTACAATTGTAACATGTATAATATTACAAGTGTTAGACTGTAACATGTATAATATTACAAGTGTTAGATTGTAACATGTATAATACTACAAGTGTTAGACTGTAACATGTATAACATTACAAGTGTTAGATTGTAATATGTAACTTGAATAATATTACAAGTGTTAGACTGTAACATGTAACGTGAATAATATTACAAGTGTTATATTGTAAAATGAAACATGAATAATATTACAAGTGTTAGATTGTAACATGTATAATGTTACAAGTGTTACACTGTAACATGCATAATATTACAAGTGTTAGATTGTAACATGTATAATATATGAAGTGTTAGACTGAAACATGTTTAACATTACAAGAGTTAGATTGTAACATGTATAATATTACAAGTGTTAGACTGTAACGTGTATAATATTACAAGTGTTAGATTGTAACATGTATAATATTACAAGTGTTGAACTGTAACATGTATAATATTACAAGTGTTAGATTTAACTGTATAATATTATAAGTGTTAGGACGTACATGTATTAACATTACAAGTGTAGAGTGTAACATGTTTACCTGGAGACCTGGAGAGAAGTTTCGGGGGTCAAAGCCCCGCGGCCGGTCTGTGACCCTGCCTCTGGTGGATCAGCGCCTGATACAACCGGCTGTTGTGCTGGCTGCACGCCAAACCAACTTTCTTGCGCCACAGCCCGGCTGATCAGGACCTGACTTTAGGTGCTTGTCCAGTGCAGTTGCAGACTGCCAGGGGTCTGTTGGTAATCCCCCTTTGTGTGCCTGGGAGGGCAGTTGAAACTAGTCTCGGGCCCTGATACTTATTGTATTGGTCTCTTAACGTGCTAGTGAGACCCTGCTTTTCATTGGGGGGATGGTGCCATCGTCTGCCAAGTCCTTTTGCTTTCGTGTGAGTGATTTTGTGTGCAAGTTCGGTACTAGTCCCTCTAGGATTTTCCAGGTGTATATAATCATGTACTCTCCTCTGCGTTCCAGGGAATACAGGTAGAACCTCAAGCGCTCCCAGTAAATGAGGTGTTTTATCTCCGTTATGCGTGCCGTGAAAGTTCTCTCGTAAAATTTTCTAGGTCGGCAATTTCACCCTGCCTTGAAAAGGCTTGCTGTTAGTAGTGCAGCACTATTCCAGCCTAGATAGACAAGTGACCTGAAGTGTGTCTCATGGGCTTGGCTCCCCTAGTTTTGAGGTTCTTCATTATCCATCTGTCATTTCTTAGCAGAAGCGAATGATACAATTTTATGGTCCTTGAGGCGGACCTCCGACATAATCACTCAAGTTTTGACGTTGGTGTTTCGCTTGTTTTGTGGACAGAATTTGTTTTTTACTCAGTGAAGATTTATATCTCATGTTTACCATATCTGATTAATGAAATTTCTCATCGTAGAACATCATATTGTTTTCTGCAGCCCACTGAAGATTGGTTGATGTCCGCCTGGAGCCTGGCAGTGTCGCAATGGAAGACACTGTCATGCAGAATTCGGGTGTCAATCTCGCCAAAGGAAGGACACGGTTATGTGGCTGCCATCCTTGTCTATGTCGGATATGAGGTATGAGGGAACACGATGGGAGCTAGTACTGTGCCAGTGGACAGAGCTTTTCACCGTAGCTTGCCTCGGACTTTACCTCTGTTGACGAATACTTCTGTGTTCTGTTAGTGAGGAAATTTATAGATCCATCGACCGACTTTTCTGTTATTCCTTTAGCGGCATTTTGTGCGCTAATACGCCATGTCACCTTGTCGACGGCTTTTGCCAAGGTCTGTATATAATTACATCTGCATTCTTTTTGTCTTTGTGGCAGATAGGACCTTGTGTAGTGATCCAGTAGTTGAGAGGGACAGAAAGGAGCGACCTGTTCTAAACCATGTTGCCCTGGGTTGTGTAACTGATGGGTTCTAGATGGGTGGTGATCTTGCTTCTTAGGACCCTTTCATACAGATTTTTATGATATGGATGTTAGTGCAATTGGTCTGTAGTTCTATGTGCGGCGTACTGCCCCCTTTGTGGAGTGGGCTATGTTGTTGTTTTTTAGTAACTGAGGGACGACCCTCTCCGTGTCCATGCTCCCTCTCCATAGGATGGAAAAGGTCGTGATAGGGGCTTCTTGCAGTTCTTGATGAACACAGAGGTCCATGAGTCTGGCCCTGGGGCAGATCGTGCATGGGCATGTCATTTATCGCCTGTTCGAAGTCCTTTGGGTCAGGATAAATTCGGATAGGCTTGTGATAATCAAATTTTCGTGCTCTCTAATAAAAAAATCATTTTGATCTCGACTCTCAGTTGGTTCGCGGCTTGCTAAAAAATGAGTCATATTGGGACTTGAGTAGCTAACTTATTTCCTTGCTGTCATCTGTGTAGGACCATCTTGTTTAAGTAGGGGCCCAATACTGGACGTGTTATCGATTTGATTTGGCATAGGAGAAGAAATACTTTGGTTTCTTTCGATTTATTTTTTATTTTAATGGATTTAGTTCTTCCGGTTCCTGACTCCTAAAAAGGATTCTTTTAGCTTAAGTTCGATGCTTGATATTTCTCTGACAGTGTCTCCTGCGGCATTCAGATCTATAGACCTCTTTTAGCGCTCTGTTTTTTCTTTTCCGTCGCCTGTAAAGGGAGTGCCTGTCTCTTTCTATTTTACATCTACTCCACCTTTTTCTTAGATGAATAAGCTTGTGATACATCGAGTGCCACCGAGGTAATTGATGTAGGCATAAGTTTGGAGTCTGTGTTGCTTAGTATGTATCTCCAGCTTATATCGGTTAGCTTGGTTACTTGGTCCCACTTTATGTTTTTGTTTGAGTTGAATTTGGTGAAGTCCCTCGTGATAGTCTCATTTTGTCGGTCTGGGGCTCCACGCATACATGTCTGAACCTCCTTATGTTGTGATCTGAGGATAATTGTTTTTGATTTGGTGACTTTTCTTATCAGATTCATCATTGTTCGTTGAAGATGAGGTCTAGTTTAATTCTCAGTTAGTAGGCATCTATTATTTGCTGGTTTAAATTGAATTTTAGCAGAGATTTAAAAGCTCGTGTGGGAGTTGGTTGAGGGTTTTCATCAGGCTGCCTCATGGTGTTATTACTGCAACAAAAAAAATAAAAAACAATATTATTTTGCTATATTCTCCATTTTAGTGCTTAAGTTGAAATCCCCCAGGAGGCAAGATGTTGGGGCAAGGAGCTGGAAGATTTTTCAGGACAATGGTCAATTTTGATAAGCTGTTCTGGGATTGCTGGATGTTGCATCGGAGGCTTCGTAGACTACACATTGACTAGGTATTAGGGTTCTCGATCTTTACTGCTAAACACTTTCACTACTTCATTTGCAGTCATTAAGAAGTTCAGTGCAAACAAGTGATCTGCAATGTACAGGGCGACCCCCCCCCCCTTTTTTTTTTTTGGGCCCTGTCACTCTGTCACTTCTGTATAGGTTGTAACTGGGATCCATATTTGTTGTCCAAGTGATCCTTGTGTGGTCTCAGTGAATCCGCGAACATAGCTTGCTATGAAGCAGTCCACGGAATGAAAGGTATTATGTTGTTTGTGCTGGCTTTAGGAACCCGTATAATTGCAGAGAAGATGATATTCGGGGATGGTGTTATTGTGGTACTGGGGGGATTTTTTGTCGGCATTAGTATCTGTATCTGTTTGTTTGGAGTGGAGGCATCGACTGTGGTTTTCCACTCCAGGAATGAATGGATTTGGTGTACGATTTTGCCATTTCCTGCCAGTTTTTTTTCCTTCCTGGCACTAAAAAAACCTCTCCCTCTTGAGTGGCTGTGGTACCAGGTTTTCCATGGCTGGATGTTTTGTATCTTGTTGTCCTCTTTAGATGGTTGCTGGCAATTTAAGTTATAGCACAGTCTTCCTGTATGAAGAGGTACACATTTCAGGGTGAAAAAGCTTACAGGAAGGTGAGTTGCATTTTCTGTTGTCTATGGGCATGGCATTTCTAGGGAGGTCCTAGTTGCATGTCCCATGTTTTTCCAGATTTCCCATGCCAAGCAGATACAAGAGCCATAGTATGTGCCACAGGTTGGTATCCGCTTGCTTGGGTTTTGTGGACTGTATTCCCTGTTGGTGGCATGTTACCTGTCTTACTTCTATTCCTCCTAGCACCAACAATGGAGCTCCCACCATTGTTTTTGGTAATTTAACCTCACTCTTGCTATTGGAGACCTCTTGTTTGCTATTTCCTGCGGTATTTCTAGTTTGCAATATTGGTTTTATTCCTTATCTTTAGAACTACACTTGCTTTCCCTACTATGGCTCCTGTCCCCTATGAGGTCCTTTTCTATGTATTCCTTCCTGCGTATAATTCCGTCTACCTGGGTGCAAAATCTCCGCTTCACCATTACTGTCTCCCAGGACCGTATCTCCCGCTTCACCATTTTGTCTCCCGGACAGCACCTCCAGCTTCACCCTTCCTGTCTCCAGGACAGCACCTCCAGCTTCACCCATTTCTGTCTCCCAGGACAGCACTATCTGCCCCACATTTATGACTACCAGGACATCACCTCCGCCTTACAGTTTGTGACTCATGGCCAGTATCAGGGCAGTACCATTCAGCCCAGACTTTTATGTTCCCATTGTTGTGTTACCTGGAGTTACCTGGAGCGAGTTTCGGGGTAACGCCCCGCGGCGTCTGTGGACCAGGCACCAGGAGGATCAGAGGCTGATCACCAGGCTGTTGTTGCTGGCTGACGCAAGGCAACGTACGGCCCCCGCCGGCTGATCAGGAACTGACTTTTAGGTGCTTGTCCAGTGCCAGCTTGAGACTTGCAGGGTCTGTGGTAATCCCCATTATGGTGAGCTGGGAGGCAGTTGGAACAGTCTCGGGCCCCTGCCACTTATGTATGGTCTCTTCAGTGCTAGGACACCCCTGCTTTTCATTGGGGGATGGTGCATGTCTGCCAAAGTCTTTTTGCTTTCGTAGTGAGTGATTTTCGTTTGCAAGTTCGGTACTAGTCCCTCTAGGATTTTCCACGGTGTATATCATGAATTCTCCCTCCTGCGTTCCAAGGAATACGGTTTAGAAACTCACGCGCTCCCAGTACTAGAGGTGTTTTCTCTCCGTTATGCGCGCCGTGAAAGTTCTCTGTACATTTTCTGGTCGGCAATTTACCTGCCTTGAAAGGTGCAGTTAGAGTGAGACAATATTCCAGACTAGATAGAACAAGGGACCTGAAGATGTGTCCTCATGGGCTTAGGCCTCCCTCGTTTGACGGTTCTAATTCCATCTGTCATTTTTCTAGCAGATGCGATTGCATCCAATGATATAGTCCTTGAAGGTGGAGATCTCCGACATACTCACGCCCAGGACTTTGACGTTGGTTGTTTCGCTTTATTTTGTGGCCAGATTTGTTTTGTCTCTGAAGTAAAGATTTAATTTCCTCTTGTTTTACCGTATTGAGTAATTGAAATTTCTCATCGTTGAACTTCATATTGTTTTCTGATAGCCCACTTGCAACGATTTGGTTGATGTCCGCCTGGAGCCTTGGCAGTGTCTGCACTGGGAAGACACTGTCATGAGATTCGGGTGTCATCTGCAAAGGAAGTCACGGTGCTGTGTCTGACATCCTTGTCTATGTCGGATAGGGATGAGGACAGATGGGAGCTATCTTACTGTGCCTTGTGGAACAGAGCTTTTCACGTAGCTGCTCGGACTTTACAGACTTTTTTATGTTCCCATCTGTTGTTTTAGGAACGCTTCCAGGTTTTCTCTGAATTGACGCTTTGATTTTGTCCTCTTTTATTACCCTTGTGGTTTAGTCCACAGCTTTTTCTCATTTGGCATACCAAAAAACACTTCTCATGTTTTATCCTGATTGTAGCTAGTTCTGGGATATCTGAACAGGGGGCGTGACACCATATTTCCACAAATATGGACAATTTTCCATGTGGAAGCCCGTTTGTATGACTGACCACGACTACACACAGCTTCATAATGATTTGAATGGTTATTTACTGCAATTCTTCTAGCAACCTTGAATATTATATTAATAACCTTAAATAAGCTCTAGCTATTTGTATTTCTGTTTATAACTCTTTTTTGTATCAGGACAGATTACCGTCACGTTCCTGATTTTTTAATGTTGTCGTTTATAAGGCGCTACAACCATCGATCACAGCTGCTTTATTGTCCAAACGAAACTGTTGAAAACCAGTTACGGGGTTCGGACCAGTCAGGGTTCGGCCCAGTCAAGGGTCGGACCAGTCGTACCTGCTCTGAACAGTGGGTCACTTATTTAAAACATACTGGCCGGTGTGATTTGAGGATAAACACATGAAGGGATCTACTGGAAATTATCTACCCGAGTAATATGTGATTTGACAGATACCAAAAGTAATAACTGCGTGTTGAAGAGCCGGTGATATATGCAGCTCCTACTTGACGATCGGTCGACCTCCCTTGTTTATCAATCGCTGTATCTGGTTTTCTATTTTTTTTTTTTTCCGTCTCTCACCAGAATAAATGCTATATAAGTTGACTGGTGCAAATTTGGAGGATAGGATGCTTTTTCTGTAGTATAATTGCTTCTCGTTGCGTATATTGCGACCGCTTGGTAACTACAGGTTATATGAAATTCACAGTAAACGTTCTCGTATTTCAAGGCAAGAAACTAATGAAAGTCACTCACTCCACTAAGTACCATTATAATACTGGTTAGTGATTAATACTACACTGTATTCTGCTATTCACTGGTATCACTAGGATTATATGCGAGTACTCTAGCAAGCCAGGAAGATTATTAAAAAAACAGCTGACTGTGGTAATGTTTTGGGCGATCTTGCTGGCAATGCTCTATAGGCTTATCACTTCATTTACCAAATTCACCTGTTTTAATGACACTTTAGCCATTTTTCTTTAATATACTAGGGAGCCTATGTTAGTATACACATATACACTATGTATATTCAATGTTATCAGGGGAGGACTTTCTTCCTCTGACACGAAAAGTTCTATTATTATTATTTTTTTCCACAAGGGACACTGGCCTATGATTCCCCTCTCGCAGTTAAACTCTGCTAGTTATTGCACTCTACATTCTCAATTATTGGACTCAGTATATAATGTTTTCCGCCCAAGTTGGTTCCTGGCGCTCTAGAGGGATGTATGTATAGGATTGACTGTCCAAATTAAAGTTCTAGCACCTGTAAGAGCGACCGTGAAAACACGATAATAAAATCCGGTGCACAACGAGGCTCGTACCTTGAAGAGCTGAAGTTCATTCGGACATGAAAAATATTACAAGTGTTAGACTGTAATCATGTAACATGAATTATATGACAAGGGATTATTGTTAACATTTAACATGAATAATTTTACAGTGTTTATTTCTGCACATGTAACATGAATCATTATTACAAGTGTTTTACTGAAACATTGATTAACTGAATAATATTACTAGTGTTAGATCAGTATTAAGTAACATGAATACTATTACAGTGTTATATTGTTAACATGTAACATTAAATAATATTACATATGTGCTATATTGTACAACATGTAACATGAATAATATTACAAGTGTTAGATGTAACACGTATAATAGACCAGGACGTTGGACTTGTTCTTGTATATATTACAAGTGTTTAGATTGTGACATGTATTTGACAAGTGATAGTTGTAACATGTATAAATATAGCAAGGAGTTGTGACAGTAACATGATAATATTACAAGTTTTAGACTCTAACATGTATAATAATACAAGTGTTTTATTGTAACATTTAACATGAATAATATTACAAGTGTTTGACTGTACACATGTGTAACATGACAAGCGTTAGAATTGTAACAATGTATAATATGAAAGTTTTAGCGTGTAACATGTTTTAATATTACAAGTGTTAGACATGTAACAGAGTATTAACATTACCAATTGTTACTTGGTATAATAATACAAGTGTTAACTGTAACATGTATAGATTACACGTGTTAGATTGTAAAATGTATAATATTACAAGTGTTAGACTGTTACATGCTTAATATTACAGGTGTTTGATTGTAACATGTTTATTAATATTAAAGTGTTAGACTGTAACATGTAAAACATTACCAAGGTTAGATTGTTAACATGTAACTTGAATATTATTATCAAGTGTTAGACTGAGAATTGTAACGTTTATAATATTACAGTTTTATATTGTAAATCTGAAACCATCGAATAATATTACAAGTATTAAATTTTAACATGTATTAACGTTACAAGAGGATTGATCGCTACTGTATACCCATGTAATAATCATTATAAGTGTTAGATTGTATCAGGGATAATAGATGAAGTGTAGGACTGAAACATGTTTAACATTACAAAAAGTGTTAGATTGTAACATGCATAATATTACAAGTGTTAGTACTGTAACATGTATTATTTTACATGTTATAGATAGTAACATGTATAATATTACAAGTGTTAGACTGTAACATGTATAATATTACAAGTGTTAGATTGTAACATGTATAATATTACAAGTGTTAGACTGTAACATGTATAACATTACAAGTGTTAGATTGTAACATGTGACATGAATAATATTACAAGTGTTAGACTGTAGCATGTTTAATGAATATTACTTGTGATATTATATTTGTTTACATGTAACATGCATAACTTTCCAAGGTGTTATACTGTAAACATGTAACCATGAATAATATTTTCAAGGTTAGACGATATCATCGTATAAACATTATAGTGTTAGAGTGTAACATGAATAATATTACAAGTGTTACACTGTAACATGTATTATATTACAAGTGTTAGATTGTAACATGTATAATATTACAAGTGTTAGACTGTGACACATTTAATATTGCAAGTGTTACTTTGTAAAAATATATAATACTTACTAAGCGTTATACGTAAACATGTATAACATTTCAAGTGTTAGATTGTAACATGTAACATGAAAAATATTACAAGTGTTATACTGTAACGTGTAAAATGAATAATATTACATGAGTTATATTGTAACATGACTAATATTACAAGTGTTATATTGTGTTTAACGTTAACCATGAATAATATTTCAAGTGTTTTATTGTAAACATTGTAAACTGATTATTATTTAAGTCTTATACTGCAACATGTAACATGAATAATATTACAAGTGTTATATTGTAACATGTAACATGAATAATATTACATGTGTTAGACTGTAACATGTAATATGAAAAATTTAGCAAGTGTTATAAGAGTTTCATGTAACATAAATAATATTACAAAGTGTTATATTGTAACATTTACATGAAAATATGAATGTAGTTAGACTCTAGCAAGAACATGAATATTATTAAGTGTTATATAGTAACTTGTAAACATGAATATTTTTACATAAGTGTTATACAGTAACAATGTAACTGAATATTATTACAAGTGATATACTGTAACATGTAAAAATGGACTAATATTACATAGAGGTTAGAACTGATAATAAGTAACATGAATAATATTACAAGTGTTATATTGTAACATGTAACATGAATAATATTACAAGTTCTATATTGTAACATGTAGCATTAATAATATTACAAGTGTTATATTGTAACATGTTACATGAATAATATTACAAGTGTTAGACTGTAACATGTATAATATGACAAGAGTTGGACTGTAACATGAATAATATTACAAGTGTTAGACTGTTACATGTATATGACTAGTGTTAGACTGTAATATGTATAATATGGCAAGAGTTGGACTGTAACATGAATAATATTACAAGTGTTAGACTCTAACATGTATAGATGACAATGTGTTAGACCTCTCACATGGATATATGACTAGTGTTACGATTGTAAATGTTTAAACATGGGCCAAGTGTTAGTACTTTAACATGTATAATTAGGCAAGTGTTAGAACTGCAACATGTAACAATTGACAAGTGTTGATGTAACATGTAAAATATTACAAGTGTTAGATGATAACATGTATAACATTACAAGTGTTAGATTGTAACATGTATAATATTACAAGTGTTACACTGTAACATGTATTATATTACAAGTGTTAGATTGTAACATGTATAATATTACAAGTGTTAGACTATAACACGTTTAATATTACAAGTGTTACATTGTAACATATATAATATTACAAGTGTTAGACTGTAACATGTATAACATTACAAGTGTTAGATTGTAACTTGTAACATGAATAATATTACAAGAGTTATATTGTAACATGAATAATATTGCAAGTGTTGTATTGTGAAACGTAACATGAATAATATTACAAGTGTTATATTGTAACATGTAACTTGAATAATATTACAAGTGTTTTATAACAGGACATGTAACTGAAGAATTATGACAAGTGTTATATTGTAACATGTAACATGAATAATATTACATGTGTTAGACTGTAACATGTAACATGAATGATATAACAAGTGTTATATTGTAATATGTAACATGAATAATATTACAAGTGTTATATTGTAACATGTAACATAAATAATATGACAATTGTTATACTGTAACAAGTAGCATGAATAATATTACAAGTGTTATATTGTAACATGTAACATGGATAATATTACAAGTGTTTTATTGTAACATGTAACATGAATAATATTACAAGTGTTATATTGTAACATGTAACATGAATAATATTACAAGTGTTAGAGTGTAACGTGTATAATATGAGAAGAGTTGGATTGTAACATGAATAATATTACAAGTGTTAGAATGTAACATGTATTATATGACAAAAGTAAGATTGTATCATGTATGATATGAATGAGTTGGACTGAACATGAATTTATATTACAGTGTATAGACTTGTAAACATGTTTAGATGACAAGTGTTAGACTGTAACATGTATAATATGACAAGTGTTAGACTGCAACATCTATAACATGACAAGTGTTAGACTGTAACATGTATAACATGACAAGTGTTAGACTGTAACATGTATAATATGACAAGTGTTAGACTGCAACATCTATACATGACATGTGTTTGACGTAACATGTATAAACATGTCAAGTGTTAGACGGTGACCTGTATTTTAACATGACAGGTTTGACAGGTAATAAACATGTATAATATGGACAATGGATGGGACTGTAACCATTTTTATAATATGAAAGTGTTGACGTGATACTTGTATAATATGAAAAAGTGTTAGACTGTAACAGGTATAATATGGAAATGTTTTAGACAGTTTATCATGTATATTATGACATGTGTAGATTTTAACATGTATAAATATGACTAAGTGCTAGACTGTAAATGTTATAACATTAAAAGCTGTTTAGATTGTATATGTATAATTTACATGTGATATTTTGTAACATTGTTAACTGTATATTTTACAAGGGTTAGACTGTAACATGTTTAATATGTCAAGAGTTAGGACTTGTAACATGTATATTATGACAATGTGTTCGGACTGTTTCTGACATTTTTTGGTATACATTACAAGTGTTGAACTGTAAAATGTATAATATTAAAAGTGTTAGATTGTATCATTGTATAATTTATAAGTGTTAGACTGTATCATGCTATAACATTACAATGTGTTAGATTGTTACTTGTGAATGAACTATAATATTACAAGTGTTAGACCTGGATATCATGTAACTTGAATAATATTACAAATGATATATTGTAACATGTATATAACATGAATAAGTTTTTACAAGTGTTTATACTGAACAAGTAACATGATTAAATATTTATCATGTGGTTATACTGTAAACATGCAACATGAATATATTACTAAGTGTTAGATTGTATACTGTAACTTGAATGCTATTACAAGTGTTATATGGTAACATGTAACATGCAATAATATTACAAGTCCTATATTGTTACTTGTTAACATCAATAATATTACATGTGTTAGATTGTAAGACTATGATGCATGTATAATATTCAAAGTGTTAGACTGTTAACGTATAATATGACAGGAAGTTGGGGAACCTGTAACATGTTATAATATTACAGTTGTTAGATTGTTACATTGTATTGACAAGTGATAGACCGTTGTAACCATGTATAATATAGCAAGAATTGGACATGTAACAGGAATGAATAATATTAAAGGTTAGACTCTAATAGTATAAGATGACCAAGTGTTAGGACTGTTACATGTATAATATGACAAGAGTGATAGGACTGTAACTGATATATATGACAAGTGTTAGACTGTAAACACGTATAATTGGAAAATGTTAGACAGCAACTTGTATAATATGAACAAGTGTTTGACTATAACATGTATAATATTACAAGTTTAGCTTTAACATGTTTAATATTACAGGCTGCACGTAACATGTATTATAGATTTACAATAGTGTTAGATTGTAAATGTATAATTATTACAAGTGTTAGTCTATAACAGTTTAATATTACCAAGTGTTAAATTGTTACATAATATTTATATACAAGTGTTAGACTTGTTAACATTGATATAACATTACAAGTGTTAGATTGTAACTTGTAACATGAATAATATTACAAGAGTTATATTGTAACATGAATAATATTGCAAGTGTTGTATTGTGAAACGTAACATGAATAATATTACAAGTGTTATATTGTAACATGTAACTTGAATAATATTACAAGTGTTATACAGTAACATGTAACATGAATAATATTACAAGTGTTTTATTGTAACATGTAACATGAATAATATTACATGTGTTAGACTGTAACATGTAACATGTATGATTAACTAAGTGTTATTATTGTATATGTAACATGCATAATATACAAGTGTTTATATTGTACATGTAACATTAACATAATATGACATTTGTATATACTGTAACAAGTTAAGCATGAATAATATTACAAGTGTTATATGTAACATGTTAACGTGTATATATTACAAGTGTTTTATTGTAACATGTAACATGAATAATATTACAAGTGTTATATTGTAACATGTAACATGAATAATATTACAAGTGTTAGAGTGTAACGTGTATAATATGAGAAGAGTTGGATTGTAACATGAATAATATTACAAGTGTTAGAATGTAACATGTATTTATGACAAAAGTAAGATTGTATCATGTATGATATGACAAGAGTTGGACTGTAACATGAATAATATTACAAGTGTTAGACTGTAACATGTTTAAGATGACAAGTGTTAGACTGTAACATGTATAATATGACAAGTGTTAGACTGCAACATCTATAACATGACAAGTGTTAGACTGTAACATGTATAACATGACAAGTGTTAGACTGTAACATGTATAATATGACAAGTGTTAGACTGCAACATCTATAACATGACAAGTGTTAGACTGTAACATGTATAACATGACAAGTGTTAGACTGTAACATGTATAACATGACAAGTGTTTGACAGTAACATGTATAATATGACAAGTGTTGGACTGTAACATTTATAATATGAAAGTGTTTGACTGAAACATGTATAATATGACAAGTGTTAGACTGTAACATGTATAATATGGCAAGTGTTAGACAGTATCATGTATAATATGACAAGTGTTAGACTGTAACATGTATAATATGACAATTGCTAGTCTGTAATAATGGAATAACAATAAAAGTGTTAGATTGTTAATATTGTATAAATTTTATTACAAGTGATATATTGTAACAGTAACATAATTAATTTTACAAGTGTATAGACTGTAACCCCCCCCATGTTATAATATGAGAAGAGTTAGACTGTAACATGTATATATGACAATGTGTTAGACTTTGAAATGTAATAACATTACAAGTGTTGAAACTGTGAAACATGTATATTATTAACAATTATAGATTGTATCATGTATAATATTATTAAGTGTTAGACTGTTAATCCATGTATACATTACAAATGTTAGGTTGTAACTGTGCACACTGAATATTATTACAGTGTAGACTTGTTTCATGTAAATGATAATATTACAATTGATTATTGTATCTTGTAACATGAATAATTTTTACAAGTGTTTTATCGCAAACATGTACATGGAATAATATTACAAATGTGATACTGTAACATTGCACCATGTATTATTATTACAAGTGTTAGATTGTTTATAATTAACATGAATACTATTACAAGTGTTATATTGTATCATGTAATCATCGAATAATATTACAAGTCCTAGATTGTATACATGTAACATTCAATAATATTACAAGTGTTATATTGTAACATGTTGCAGATTAATATTACAAGGTTAGACTGTAACTCGTAATATATGACAAGGAGCTTGGGACTGTAACATGTATAATATACAGTTGTTAGATTGTTACATGTATCTGAAAAGTGAATAGAATGTAAACATGTATAATATAGCAAGAGTTGGACTGTAACATGAATAATATTACAAGTGTTAGACTCTAACATGTATAAGATGACAAGTGTTAGACTGTAACATGTATAATATGACAAGTGTTAGACTGTAACATGTATAACATGACAAGTGTTAGACTGTAACACGTATAATATGACAAATGTTAGACTGCAACATGTAAAATATGAAAAGTGTTAGACTATAAACTTGTATTATTATTACAAGTGTTAGGACTATTAACAGTATAATATTACAAGTGTTGCACTGTAACATGTATTATATTACAAGTGTTAGAATGTAACATATATAATATTACAAGTGTTAGACTGTAACACGTTTAATATTACAAGTGTTACATTGTAACATATATAATATTACAAGTGTTAGACTGTAACATGTATAACATCACAAGGGTTAGATTGTAACATGTAACATGAAAAATATTACAAGTGTTATACTGTAACATGTAACATGAATAATATTACATGAGTTATATTGTAACATGAATAATATTACAAGTGTTATATTGTGAAACGTAACATGAATAATATTACAAGTGTTATATTGTAACATGTAACATGAATAATATTACAAGTGTTATACTGTATAATGAATAATATTACAAGTGTCTATATCTGTAACATTAACTTGAATATTACGAATTGTTAGACTGTAACATGTAACATGAAAAATATAGCAAGTGTTATATTGTAACATGTAACATGAATAATATTGCAAGTGTTATATTGTAACATGTTAATAAAAATGAGTAATATTACATGTTTATAATGTACATGTATCATGAATAATATTACACGGTTTATTTTGGAACATGTACATGAATATATTACATGTGTTTGACTGTAACATTGTAACTTGAAAATATAGCAAGTGTTATATTGTAAACATGTAACATCGAAAAATTTGCAAGTGTTTTTTGTAAAGTAACATGATACTATTACATGTGTTAGACTGTAACATGTAACATGAAAAATATAGCAAGTGTTATATTGTAACATGTAACATGAATAATATTACAAGTGTTATATTGTAACATGTAACACGAATAATATGACATGTGTTAGACTCTAACAAGTAACATGAATAATATTGCAAGTGTTATATTGTAACATGTAACATGAATAATATTACAAGTGTTATACAGTAACATGTAACATGAATAATATTTATAATAGTGTTATCACTGTTACAGTGTATCTTGTAGTAAGATTACAAGTGCTTGTCTGATTTAGTAAACTTATGTTTAATTTTACAAGTGTTATATTGTAACATGTAACATGAATAATATTACAAGTGCTATATTGTAACATGTAACATTAATAATATTACAAGTGTTATATTGCAACATGTTACATGAATAATATTACAAGTGTTAGACTGTAACATGTATAATATGACAAGAGTTGGAGTGTAACATGAATAATATTACAAGTGTTAGACTGTTACATGAATATGACTAGTGTTAGACTGTAATATGTGTAATATGGCTAGAGTTGGACTGTAATATGAATAATATTACAAGTGTTAGACTGTAACATGTAACATGAATAGTATTACAAGAGTTATATTGCAACATGTAACATGAATAATATTACAAGTGTTAGACTGAAACATGTAACATGAATAATATTACAAGTGTTATAATGCAACATGAAACATGAATTAATATTACAAGTTTGTCAGAGTGTAACATGTCACATGAATTATATTACTAAGTGGTATATTGTACAATGCAGCCTGAAATATATATTGCAAGTGTTATATTGAAACATGTAAATCATGAATAATATTACAAGTGTTAAACTGAAACATATAACTTCAATAATATTACAAGTGTTAGACTGTATCATATAACATGAATGATATTACAAGTGTTGTATTGTAACATGTAACATGAATAATATTACAAGTGTTATACTGTAACATGTAACATGTATAATATGAAAGTGTTAGATTGTAACATGTATAACATTACAAGTGTTAGACTGTAACATGCATAATATGGCAAGTGTTAGAGTGCATCATGTATAATATTACAAGTGTTAGAATGTAACATGTATAATATTACAAGTGTTATACTGTAACATGAAACATGAATAATATTACAAGTGTTTAATGTAACATGATAATTTGAATATATTAAACAGGCTGGCTGTAACATGAAAAAATGAATAGTATTACAAGTGTTATGTTGTATCAATGTAACATGAATAATTTTTTTTACAAGGTGTTATATTGTAAACATGTAACATGAACAATATTACAAGTGTTATACTGTAACATGTAACATAAATAATATTACAAGTGTTATATTGTAACATGTAGCATGAATTAATATTTCAAGTGTTAGACTGTAACATGTATAATATGACAAGAGTTGGACTGTAACATGTGTAATATGACAAGAGTTGGACTGTAACATGAATAATATGACAAGTGTTAGTCTGTAACATGTATATTATGACAAGTGTTAGACTGTAACATGAATAATATGACAAGTGTTAGACTGTAGCATGTATAATGTGACAAGTGTTAGACTGTAACATGTATAATATGACAAGTGTTAGACTGTAACATGTATAATATTACAAGTGTTAGAGTGTATCACGTATATGACAAGTGTTAGGCTGTAATATGTATAATATGACAAGAGTTGGACTGTAACATGAATAATATGACAAGTGTTAGACTGGAAAATGTATATTATGTGAAGTGTTAGACAGTCTGTAACATGTAATAAATATGACAAGTGTTAGATTGTAACAGGTATAATTTGACAAGTGTTAGACTGTAACATGGTTATAAGTGGACATGGTTTGATGGTAACATGTATAATATGACAAGTGTTAGACTGTTACATGTATAATTTGAACTTAGTTGACTGTATCATGTATATCTATGACATAGTGTTTGACTCTGTGACATGTATAACATTACAATTATTAGATTGTTTACATGTCTAATAATACATAGTGTTTTATTGTTAAAATTTAACATGAATATATTTACAATATGTTGTTAGACTGTAACATGTGTAACATTACAAGCGTTAGATTGTAACATGTATAATATTACAAGTATTAGACTGTAACATGTATAATATTACAAGTGTTAGACTGTAACATGTATAACATTACAATTGTAACATGTATAATATTACAAGTGTTAGACTGTAACATGTATAATATTACAAGTGTTAGACTGTAACATGTATAATATTACAAGTGTTAGACTGTTGCATGCATAATATTACAAGTGTTAGATTGTAACATGTATAATATTACAAGTGTTAGACTGTAACATGTATAACATTACAAGTGTTAGATTGTAACATGTAACGTGAATAATATTACAAGAGTTAGACTGTAACATGTAACGTAAATAATATTACAAGTGTTATATTGTAAAATGAAACATGAATAATATTACAAGTATTAGATTGTAACATGTATAATGTTACAAGTGTTCGACTGTAACATGGTATATTATTTTTTTTTTTTACACGTGTTAGAGGTAACATGTTTTAAATATCGAATAGTGTTAGGATCTTGAAACAGTTTAACTTTAAAGTGTTATATTGTAACTCTATAATATTACCAAGTTGTTAGACTGTAACATGAATAATATTACATGTGTTAGATTGTAACAGTATAAATATACAATGTGTTGAACTGCAACATGTATAATTATTTAATAGGTGTTAGATGTAACATGTATAATATTTTAGTGTTAGACTGTAAACATGTATTACATACAGTGTTTAGATTGTAAACGTGTTTACATGAATAATAGTAGATGTAACATGAATAATATTACAAGATGATATATTGTAAACATGTATACATGCTTTAATTATTACAAGTGTTCTACTGTACTTGTAAACATGTATAATATTACAAAGGTTATATTGCACATGTAACAATAATATTACAAGTGTTAGACTGTAACATGTATAATATTACAAGTGTTAGACGATAACATGTATAGCATTATTAGTGTTAGAGTGTAACATGTATAATATTACAAGTGTTACACTGTAACATGTATTATATTACAAGTGTTAGATTGTAACATGGTATAATATACAGCTGTTAGACTGTGAACTTTAATATTAATAAGTGTTACATTGTAACATATATAATATTACAAGTGTTAGACTGTAACATGTATAGGATTTCAAGTGTTAGATTGTAACATGTATAATGTTACAAGTGTTACACTGTATCATGCATAATATTACAAGTGTTAGATTGTAAAATGTTTAATATATGAAGTGTTAGACTGAAAACCATTGTTGAAATTTACAATGTTAGATTGTAACATGATATAATATTACATGTGTTAGACTGTAAGTGTATTAATATTAAAAGTGATAGATTGTAAAAGTGTATAATATTACAAGTGTTGACTGTAACATGTATAATATTACAAAGTGGTTTGATAGGAACATGGTAGAATATTATAAGTGTATAGACTTTAACATGTATAACATTTACAGATGTTAGATTGTAACATGTGAACATGAATAATATTACAAGTGTTAGGGAATGTATCATGTAACTGCGAATAATATTACAAGTGATATATTGTATATTTTAACATGAAGTAATTTTACAAGTGTTATACTGCCACATGTAACAGGAATAATATTACACAAGGTTATACTGAAACATGTAACATGCAGTAATATTACAAGTGTTAGGACTGTGACACATTTCTTATTGTTAAAATGTTGTTACATTGTTTCATATATTAACATAGATTACCAAGTGTTGAGACTGTAAATGTATAGCTATTTCAAGTGTTAGCATTGTAACATTGTATTAATGTTAACAAGTGTTACACTGTTAATGCCATATAATACAAGTGTTAGAATTTGTTACATGATAATATAATGAAGCTGTTAGACTGAACCATGTTTAACATTACAAAAAGTTAGATTGTAACATGTATAATATTAAAGGTTAGACTGTAACGTTGTATAATATTAAAGTGTTTAGATTGTATCGTGTATTAATTTTACAAGTTGTTGAACTGTAACATGTTTATATTTACAAGTGTTAGATTTTTAACATGTATAATATTATAAAGTGTTAGACTGACATGTATAACATAACAGAGGTTAGATTGTAACATGTGGACATGAATAATTTTACAAGGGTTTGGACGGTATCATGTAAACATGAATAATATTACCAAGTGATATATTGTATATTTAACATGAATAATTTTACATGGTTATACTGCCTACATGTAACATGAATATTATGACAAGTGTTTCTGAAATCTCGTAACTGAATAATATTACAAGTGTTAGATTTGTAATAAGTTAACATGAATAATATTACAAGTGTTAATTGTAAAATGTAATCTGAATACTATTACAAGGTGATTGTAACATGTAACATCATAGATTACATGTGTTATTATTGAAACATGTAACTTGAATAATCTTACAAGTGGTTATTCAGTAACATGTAACTTGATTATATTACAAAGTTTATATTGTAACATGTAACAGGAATATATTACTTGTGTTAGATATGTAACATGTAACATGAATGATATAACAAGTGTTAGATTTGTATACATGTACATAATAATATTTGACAATGTTATACTGTAACAAAGTAGGCATGTATACATATTACACAGTGTTATATTGATAAATGTAAAAGAGAATTCGATTACTAGGTTTTATTGTAACATGTACCATGAACTAATATTACAAATGTTAGATTGTAAAATTAGTAACATATCGAATATATTTTCATGTGTTATATTTAACATGTAAACATGGAATAATATTACAAGTGCGGTATTGTATAATGTACCATCAAAATAATATTACATAGTGTTTTATTGTAATATGTTGCATTGAATTTTATTTACAAGTGTGAGACTGTAACACGTATAATATGAAGGAGTTGGGACTGTAAACATGTAATTTATATTAAAAGTGTTAGATTGTTACATGTATATTGACAAGTGATAGTCCTGTACATGTATAATATAGCAAGAGTTGTTGGACTGTAACATGAATTATATTACAAGTGTTAGATGTAACATGTGTAACACTTTACAAGCGTTAGGGGGGGGGGGGGGGGGAAAAGATTGTAACATGTATAATATTTTCAAGTATTAGAGTGTAACATGTATCATATTGCAGTGTGTTAGACTGTAACCTGTATAACACATTACAATTGTACAATGTATAATATAAAAGTGTTAGACTGTTCTTGTTTAAATAAATATTACAAGTGTTAGATTGTAACATGTATAATATTACAAGAGTTAGACTGTTACCCCCCCCCCCCCCCCCCCCCCCCCCCCCCCCATGCATTAATATTACAGGAGTTAGGATTGTAACATGTATAATATTACTAGTGTTAAGTCTGTAAACATGTTATATAACATTACATCAGTGTTGGATTGTAACATGTAACTTGAATAATATTTCATGTGTCAGACTGAAACTGTAACGTAAATAATATTAAAGTGTTATATTGTAAAATGAACATGATAATATTACAAGTATTGAAAATTGTATCATGTATAATGTTTCAAGTGTTTCGACTGTAACATGTATAATATTACAGTGTTAGATTGTTAACATGTACAATATTTACTGTGTTAGTCTGTTTAAAAAAAAAACTCATGTATAACATTGCAAGTGTAGATTGTAACATGTGATCATGGATTTTTATTACATGTGTTAGACTGTAGCATGTAAATGAATAAGTTTACAAGTGATTATATTGTACATGTAACATGCATAAACTTTACAAGTGTTATACTGTAACATGTAACATGAATAATATTACAAGTGTTATATTGCAACATGTAACATTAATAATATTACAAGTGCTAGATTGAAACATGTATAATATTACAAGTGTTAGACGATAACATGTATAACATTATTAGTGTTAGAGTGTAACATGAATAATATTACAAGTGTTACACTGTAACATGTATTATATTACAAGTGTTATATTGTAACATGTATAATATTACAAGTGTTAGACTGTGACACTTTAATTTTGAAGTGTTACATTGTAACATATATAATATTACAAGTGTTAGGCTGTAACATGTATAACATTTCAAGTGTTAGATTGTAAAATGTAACATGAAAAATATTACAAGTGTTATACTGTAACATGTAACATGAATAATATTACAAGAGTTATATTGTAACATGATTAATATTGCAAGTGTTATATTGTGAAACGTAACATGAATAATATTACAAGAGTTATATTGTAACATGTAACATGAATAATATTACAAGTCTTATACTGTAACATGTAACATGAATAATATTACAAGTGTTATATTGTAACATGTAACATGAATAATATTACATGTGTTAGACTGTAACATGTAATATGAAAAATATAGCAAGTGTTATATTGTAACATGTAACATGAATAATATTACAAGTGTTATATTGTAACATGTAACATGAATAATATGACATGTGTTAGACTCTAGCAAGTAACATGAATAATATTACAAGTGTTATATCGTAACATGTAACATGAATAATTTTACAAGTGTTATACTGTAACATGTAACATGACTAATATTACAAAGTTGTTGCTACTGTAAACATGTAACATGAATAAATTTGCGAGTGTTAGACTGTAATAAGTAACAGAATAATTTTACAAGTTTATAATTGTAACATGTAACATGAATAATATTACAAGTTCTATATTGTAACATGTAGCATTAATAATATTACAAGTGTTATATTGTAAAATCTTACATGAATAATATTACAAGTGTTAGACTGTAACATGTATAATATGACAAGAGTTGGACTGTAACATGAATAATATTACAAGTGTTAGACTGTTACATGTATATGACTAGTGTTAGACTGTAATATGTATAATATGGCAAGAGTTGGACTGTAACATGAATAATATTACAAGTGTTAGACTCTAACATGTATAAGATGACAAGTGTTAGACTCTAACATGTATAATATGACAAGTGTTAGACTGTAACATGTATAACATGACAAGTGTTAGACTGTAACATGTATAATATGGCAAGTGTTAGACTGCAACATGTATAATATTACAAGTGTTACACTGTAACATGTATTATATTACAAGTGTTAGATTGTAACATGTATAATATTACAAGTGTTTATTACTATAAAAAACGTTTAATTTTACAAGTGTTACATTGTAACATATTAATATTCAAGTGTTAGACTGTAAAATTATAACATTACAAGGTGTTAGATTGATAAACTTGTAACATGAAATAATATTACAAGAAGAGTTATATTGTTACATGTAATAAATATTGCAAGTGTTGTATTGTGAAAAGTTAATATGAATAATATCCTTGTGTATCAATCGCTGTATATGGCTTTTCTATTTTTTTTTTTTCGTCTCCACAACAATAAATGTTATAATATCACTATAAGTTGACTGGTGCAAATTTGGAGGATAGGATGCTTTTTCTGTAGTATAATTGCTTCTCGTTGCGTATATTGCGACCGCTTGGTAACTACAGGTTATATGAAATTCACAGTAAACGTTCTCGTATTTCAAGGCAAGAAACTAATGAAAGTCACTCACTCCACTAAGTACCATTATAATACTGGTTAGTGATTAATACTACACTGTATTCTGCTATTCACTGGTATCACTAGGATTATATGCGAGTACTCTAGCAAGCCAGGAAGATTATTAAAAAAACAGCTGACTGTGGTAATGTTTTGGGCGATCTTGCTGGCAATGCTCTATAGGCTTATCACTTCATTTACCAAATTCACCTGTTTTAATGACACTTTAGCCATTTTTCTTTAATATACTAGGGAGCCTATGTTAGTATACACATATACACTATGTATATTCAATGTTATCAGGGGAGGACTTTCTTCCTCTGACACGAAAAGTTCTATTATTATTATTTTTTTCCACAAGGGACACTGGCCTATGATTCCCCTCTCGCAGTTAAACTCTGCTAGTTATTGCACTCTACATTCTCAATTATTGGACTCAGTATATAATGTTTTCCGCCCAAGTTGGTTCCTGGCGCTCTAGAGGGATGTATGTATAGGATTGACTGTCCAAATTAAAGTTCTAGCACCTGTAAGAGCGACCGTGAAAACACGATAATAAAATCCGGTGCACAACGAGGCTCGTACCTTGAAGAGCTGAAGTTCATTCGGACATGAAAAATATTACAAGTGTTAGACTGTAATCATGTAACATGAATTATATGACAAGGGATTATTGTTAACATTTAACATGAATAATTTTACAGTGTTTATTTCTGCACATGTAACATGAATCATTATTACAAGTGTTTTACTGAAACATTGATTAACTGAATAATATTACTAGTGTTAGATCAGTATTAAGTAACATGAATACTATTACAGTGTTATATTGTTAACATGTAACATTAAATAATATTACATATGTGCTATATTGTACAACATGTAACATGAATAATATTACAAGTGTTAGATGTAACACGTATAATAGACCAGGACGTTGGACTTGTTCTTGTATATATTACAAGTGTTTAGATTGTGACATGTATTTGACAAGTGATAGTTGTAACATGTATAAATATAGCAAGGAGTTGTGACAGTAACATGATAATATTACAAGTTTTAGACTCTAACATGTATAATAATACAAGTGTTTTATTGTAACATTTAACATGAATAATATTACAAGTGTTTGACTGTACACATGTGTAACATGACAAGCGTTAGAATTGTAACAATGTATAATATGAAAGTTTTAGCGTGTAACATGTTTTAATATTACAAGTGTTAGACATGTAACAGAGTATTAACATTACCAATTGTTACTTGGTATAATAATACAAGTGTTAACTGTAACATGTATAGATTACACGTGTTAGATTGTAAAATGTATAATATTACAAGTGTTAGTTCTGTTACATGCTTAATATTACAGGTGTTTGATTGTAACATGTTTATTAATATTAAAGTGTTAGACTGTAACATGTAAAACATTACCAAGGTTAGATTGTTAACATGTAACTTGAATATTATTATCAAGTGTTAGACTGAGAATTGTAACGTTTATAATATTACAGTTTTATATTGTAAATCTGAAACCATCGAATAATATTACAAGTATTAAATTTTAACATGTATTAACGTTACAAGAGGATTGATCGCTACTGTATACCCATGTAATAATCATTATAAGTGTTAGATTGTATCAGGGATAATAGATGAAGTGTAGGACTGAAACATGTTTAACATTACAAAAAGTGTTAGATTGTAACATGCATAATATTACAAGTGTTAGTACTGTAACATGTATTATTTTACATGTTATAGATAGTAACATGTATAATATTACAAGTGTTAGACTGTAACATGTATAATATTACAAGTGTTAGATTGTAACATGTATAATATTACAAGTGTTAGACTGTAACATGTATAACATTACAAGTGTTAGATTGTAACATGTAACATGAATAATATTACAACGTGTTAGACTGTAGATGTTTAATGAATATTACTTGTGATATTATATTTGTTTACATGTAACATGCATAACTTTCCAAGGTGTTATACTGTAAACATGTAACCATGAATAATATTTTCAAGGTTAGACGATATCATCGTATAAACATTATAGTGTTAGAGTGTACTATGAATTATATATTACAAGTGTTACACTGTAACATGTATTATCATTACAAGTGTTAGATTGTAACATGTATAATATTACAAGTGTTAGACTGTGACACATTTAATATTGCAAGTGTTACTTTGTAAAAATATATAATACTTACTAAGCGTTATACGTAAACATGTATAACATTTCAAGTGTTAGATTGTAACATGTAACATGAAAAATATTACAAGTGTTATACTGTAACATGTAACATGAATAATATTACAAGAGTTATATTGTAACAGACTAATATTACAAGTGTTATATTGTGTTTAACGTTAACCATGAATAATATTTCAAGTGTTTTATTGTAAACATTGTAAACTGATTATTATTTAAGTCTTATACTGCAACATGTAACATGAATAATATTACAAGTGTTATAATGTAAACATGTAACATGAATATATTACCATGTGTTTGACTGTTAACATGTAATATGAAAAATTTAGCAAGTGTTATAAGAGTTTCATGTAACATAAATAATATTACAAAGTGTTATATTGTAACATTTACATGAAAATATGAATGTAGTTAGACTCTAGCAAGAACATGAATATTATTAAGTGTTATATAGTAACTTGTAAACATGAATATTTTTACATAAGTGTTATACAGTAACAATGTAACTGAATATTATTACAAGTGATATACTGTAACATGTAAAAATGGACTAATATTACATAGAGGTTAGAACTGATAATAAGTAACATGAATAATATTACAAGTGTTATATTGTAACATGTAACATGAATAATATTACAAGTTCTATATTGTAACATGTAGCATTAATAATATTACAAGTGTTATATTGTAACTTGTTACAAGAATAATATTACAAGTGTTTAGACTGCTAACATGTATATATGGACAAGAGTTGGACTGTAACATGAATAATATTACAAGTGTTAGACTGTTACATGTATATGACTAGTGTTAGACTGTAATATGTATAATATGGCAAGAGTTGGACTGTAACATGAATAATATTACAAGTGTTAGACTCTAACATGTATAAGATGACAATGTGTTAGACCTCTCACATGGATATATGACTAGTGTTACGATTGTAAATGTTTAAACATGGGCCAAGTGTTAGTACTTTAACATGTATAATTAGGCAAGTGTTAGAACTGCAACATGTAACAATTGACAAGTGTTGATGTAACATGTTATATATTAAAGTGTTCAGATTGATAAATGTATAACATTACAAGTGTTAGAGTGTAACATGTATAATATTACAAGTGTTGCACTGTAACATGTATTATATTACAAGTGTTAGATTGTAACATGTATAATATTACAAGTGTTAGACTATAACACGTTTAATATTACAAGTGTTACATTGTAACATATATAATATTACAAGTGTTAGACTGTAACATGTATAACATTACAAGTGTTAGATTGTAACTTGTAACATGAATAATATTACAAGAGTTATATTGTAACATGAATAATATTGCAAGTGTTGTATTGTGAAACGTAACATGAATAATATTACAAGTGTTATATTGTAACATGTAACTTGAATAATATTACAAGTGTTTTATAACAGGACATGTAACTGAAGAATTATGACAAGTGTTATATTGTAACATGTAACATGAATAATATTACATGTGTTAGACTGTAACATGTAACATGAATGATATAACAAGTGTTATATTGTAATATGTAACATGAATAATATTACAAGTGTTATATTGTAACATGTAACATAAATAATATTACAAGTGTTATACTGTAACATGTAACATGAATAATATTACAAGTGTTATATTGTAACATGTAACATGAATAATATTACAAGTGTTTTATTGTAACATGTAACATGAATAATATTACAAGTGTTATATTGTAACATGTAACATGAATAATATTACAAGTGTTAGAGTGTAACGTGTATAATATGAGAAGAGTTGGATTGTAACATGAATAATATTACAAGTGTTAGAATGTAACATGTATTATATGACAAAAGTAAGATTGTATCATGTATGATATGACAAGAGTTGGACTGTAACATGAATAATATTACAAGTGTTAGACTTGTAAACATGTTTAGATGACAAGTGTTAGACTGTAACATGTATAATATGACAAGTGTTAGACTGCAACATCTATAACATGACAAGTGTTAGACTGTAACATGTATAACATGACAAGTGTTAGACTGTAACATGTATAATATGACAAGTGTTAGACTGCAACATCTATAACATGACAAGTGTTTGACGTAACATGTATAAACATGTCAAGTGTTAGACGGTGACCTGTATTTTAACATGACAGGTTTGACAGGTAATAAACATGTATAATATGGACAATGGATGGGACTGTAACCATTTTTATAATATGAAAGTGTTGACGTGATACTTGTATAATATGAAAAAGTGTTAGACTGTAACAGGTATAATATGGAAATGTTTTAGACAGTTTATCATGTATATTATGACATGTGTAGATTTTAACATGTATAAATATGACTAAGTGCTAGACTGTAAATGTTATAACATTAAAAGCTGTTTAGATTGTATATGTATAATTTACATGTGATATTTTGTAACATTGTTAACTGTATATTTTACAAGGGTTAGACTGTAACATGTTTAATATGTCAAGAGTTAGGACTTGTAACATGTATATTATGACAATGTGTTCGGACTGTTTCTGACATTTTTTGGTATACATTACAAGTGTTGAACTGTAAAATGTATAATATTAAAAGTGTTAGATTGTATCATTGTATAATTTATAAGTGTTAGACT
>NW_026491093.1:0-18323 GCF_026875155.1 Cherax quadricarinatus
CGTTAAGGAAGCCGTGGGGGGCGTCGTCTGCTGATCACGGCACATCTTGTCCAGTTGGTGTCTGTCTTAAGAAAAGTGAGCTGGTCCCTCTTCCAAACCCTCGTCTCTTCGTTCAAACTAGGGCTGCCAGTTCTCCCTAGCTAACTTATCCTAGTGTTTGCCTTCATTATCGGCCTATTACTACCTATGTTAAGGTCTTAGGTCTACATTATCATTATCTACAGATGCCTTAGTAAACCTAATATTAGTGTACTACCAGTAAAACTACCTACTCCTTCCCTGAAGAGTAAATCTATAAATTAAATACATGCCTACCAAGAATCCATCGCCGACCAGAGAGAATGCTGTTTGTTTGGGAGGGTTTTAAGGGCTGCCCAGCTCAGCCATCCCATACGACCATGCTGGATCTGCCCTGTGGAACTTTAGGGACCAAATAAATTTCCACATCCTCCCGCCGGCGAAGGTAGGCGCTAAGTCTAGATCAAGTCTGCCTCCCGCAGGCCCTCCCAGTGGGCCCTGGACTTGAGCGCCGTTCGACGGGTCGTCCGGCCGCTCAGCTCGGTCAGCCTCTGGTCTAATTTCTCATGTCCCGGTCCCACCGTGTGGACCTCGAGAGGTAAAAGCCTGTTGATGGGTCTTATAGTCTCGACACCATTCATTCTCACTTTCACCATTCTCAACCGCCCAGCCTTGTCTGGGTGGGTTGACACTACCAGGCCAAGAGGCCAGTATGCCCTGAGTGCCTCGGATTCTACTAGCACCAGGTCCCCTTCACTTAGCATCATCTTATTCGCCTCGGGGTCGGCACCATAGAAATGCTCCCGCAAGGTTGTCAAGTAATCCCTGCGCCACACCTGGTTCCATTTGTCCAGGATGTTCACCAGTCTGATGTGACTCCTGCGCAGTTCTTCATTGATGGGGGGACCATCTGGCCCATAATAATCCAGCTCCTTGGAAGACTGACTCAAAATTGCAGGGAAGGGCTCAATCCTTATTCCAAACAGCATGTGATTGGGGGTGAGAGCTTCTTGCTCGTCAATCCCATTTTGTACGTAGGTCAGAGGCCTGTTATTAACTCTTGCCTCTATCTCAACTAACACTGTCCTCAGTTCATCAAAGCTCACCCTCCTGCCGTGCAAGACCTTCCGAATGCACCTTTTGACTGTGCCCACCATGCGTTCATAGAATCCCCCTTGCCAAGGCGCCCTGGGAGCTATGAACCTCCACTCACACTCTATTCTCTTCAGGTGTTCTCATACTTCTCCGTTATCCCTAAGATTCCTGAAAACTTTATCGGCCGCCCTAAAGCTTGTGCCGTTGTCCGAGATAATCAATTGTGGGCACGAGAATCTGGCTGTAAACCTCCTGAACAACTTCACGAAAGTCTCTGTTGACATATCTTCTGCCAACTCCAAATGCACCGCTCGAGTAGTGGCACAAGTAAACAGGCAGACATATACTTTCTGAGGGCCCTCCTTATCGTCTCCTGGGTTCTTCAATGTGATAGCCCCAGTATAGTCTATTTCCACAGTCTCAAAGGGCCTGTCACTACGTACCCGCTCCTGAGGCAGTGGTGGTGGACCTGGGTATGGTAGGGTCCTCCCATCGTACCACCGGCAGATCGTGCAACTCTTTAGCTCCCTTTTGACGGCAGCTCGACCCTTCAGTACCCAGTAATTCTGACGTAGGCAGGTGAGGGTATCTCCAAACCCCCCATGTAAGGTCCTCTGATGGGCATCTTGTATCAATAGCTCTGTCGCCCATCCCTCCTTTCCCAGCAGCACGGGATGTTTGGCCCCATAGCTGAGCTCAGAGTTTTGTATTCTTCCCCTGCATCTTATTAGCCCCGCATGATCTAGGAACAATCCCAATGAGTGAACCAATTTGCTGTTCCCTGAGTCGTCATCGTTGGACACGCGTCCTGACGCCATAACCTGCTGCCTGGTCACAAGTACTTCCAGCACTCCTGGAAACCTCTCCCTTTGGTACTGCCTTATCCAATATTCTCTGGGACCCACGAGAGACAACTGTCGACCTTGGCTTACCTTGTCATGCAGCTTCCTCACAAATCGAAATACCATTTCCGTGACTCCTATAAGTTTTCTCCACAAGGAGTAGCGCCTGGGGTCAAATAATTCAGTGTCGTGTTCCCCCGCAAAGTGTACTATGCTGCTGGTTGTCTCCACGAATTTCTGCTCCGGCCAGCAATCCCTTGCAGGTAACCAGTCTGGGCCTTTGAACCAAATCTCGCATTTACTCAGCTTTCTGTGTGTCACCCCTCGGTTTATCAGGTCGGCTGGGTTTTGATCTGTAGGCACATACAGAATTGTTGACGTTGACTGTAGTTCCCGTATCTCCTTTACCCGATTCCTGACATAGGGGAGCTTAGACCTGTCATTCTGGACCCACTGCAAGGCCACCTCCAAGTCTGTCCATACATAGGTGTGTGTCACCCTCAGATTACTCAACACCTCCTCTACATACTTACCCAGTCTTGCTCCCAGCAACATCGCCGTGAGCTCTAGCTTTGGGATCGAGCAATCCTTCAGGGGTGTCACCCGTGCATGACTGGTGACCAGATTGACTTGGTCCCTGGCCACCAAATACGCTACTGCCCCATAGGCCCTGGAGGAGGCATCACAGAAGACGTGCAAGTCGTAATCCCGCCGGTGCACCCGATGGACCTGGGGAATGTGAACTCGTGCAATTCCGCTAGGTCTTTGCTAACCAGATCCCACTCCTGGCAGACTGTTTCTGGCAGTGGGTCATCCCAACCTAGGTTCAGCTCCCAGGTCTGTTGCACTAGCATCCTCCCTCGAATGGTGATGGGTGTCAACAAACCCAAAGGATCGAAGGCAGTCTGCACTTTGCTCAGCAAAGACCTCCTGGTCAGCTTCCCTTCCCCATCAGGCTTCCTCTTTAGCCTAAGTCTGTCTTCCTTGATTTCCCACTCCAGTCCCAACACCGATGTTACCTCAGGCACTGAGTAGCCAGCATAAGAACATAAGAACATAAGAATGTAGGAACACTGCAGAAGGCCTACTGGCCCATTCGAGGCAGGTCCTTATCAAAACGACATCTACCTAAAGCTACTCAAGAAATAACTCCCGTACCCCTTGACACCAATCAAACCCAGCCCTTCCCACTCATATATTTGTCCAGTCTCTTCTTAAAGCTACCCAAGGTCCTAACCTCTATCACCCCTCTGGGAAGACTGTTCCACGCATCTACAACTCTGTTAGAAAACCAGTACTTACCTATGTCCTTTCTAAATCTAAATTTATCCAACTTAAATCCATTATTCCCGGTTCTTACCTGGTTCGACACCCTCAGTACTTTATTAATGTCTCCCTTGTTTATGCCCGTCATCCACTTATACACTTCAATGATATCTCCCCTTATTCTACGCCTCTCCAGAGAGTGGAGATTTAAGGCTTTAAGTCTATCTTCATACGGGAGGTTCCTTACACAGTAAATCATTTTAGTCATTCTTCTTTGTATGTTCTCTAATGAGTCTATGTCCATCCTGTAGTAAGGGGACCAAAACTGAGCAGCATAATCTAAATGAGGCCTCACTAGTGATGTATAGAGCTGTAAAATAACTTTTGGACTTCTGTCACGTTCCACCGTGCCCCGCAACGTTGGATTGTTTGTCACCCATTCTCTCAATGGCATGTTAGCCGAGAGCATCTCCTGATTAGACTCTCGGTAAATGTCCAGCAACAGCCTTTCATCTTAGGTGGTACCTTGCATGTTGTCTACATAAAATAGGGTCTTCAGTAATTCTTTAAGCGGGCTGTTACAGTTCACAAGGTGGTAGTCTATGGTAGCCTGTAATAAGAATGGTGAACTAGTGGCACCAAACAACACTGCCCTGAATTTGTAGGTATCATACCCTTGCTTGGGCACCTACCTGTTAGCCAACCACAAGAACCTTGTGTATTCCCTGTCCTGTGGCTGCAACCCAATACATAGGAAGGCTTTGCTAATGTCTGCCGCATAGGCGTACTGTTCTGTCCTGAATCTCAACAACACATCTGCTAATTTCTGCGTCAGGGAGGGCCCTGTGAGCAGACAGTCGTTCAACGATGGCCTCGGGGACTCGCCTGCGAGCTGCAGTTGAAGACTACTCTGATGGGAGTGGTTACCGACCCCTTTGGGTGACTGCCATGTGTGGAAGATAATGGGTTGTTTTCCCCCAGGGCTGGCATTGGGCACTTCTCAATGAACCCAAAGGGGCCCAAAGCTGTTCCTTAAATAATATCATCATATTCCCCACCAGACCCTTCTTGGTCAGGCTGTTCACCAATGAATTCAACTGACCCCGTGCCTTCTTGAAATTAGTGGGCAGCGTTGGGTGTCCCAGTTTCCTGGGAGTTGCACCCAATACTGTCCGTCCCTGAACTGCACATTGTTCAAGTAATCTCGATACGTCTCTTCGTGTTCGGGGGGCGGCGGTCACCTTTAATCCCACACATCCAGGTCCCATAGTTTATGGACCGCTCACTGTCGGATATGCCAACTTGCGTCTCTGACAGACCTTCGTGCACCACCAATGCGCAATCACCAGTACAGCCTCAGTCGCTGTAATACCAGAGCCCTCCTTTCCCGGGTCGCAGGGAAGTGAGCTGGTACTCTGCCCTCCTACGATGTACCCACTGGAGTCCTGTACAGGCCCACACCCTCCTTGATAACCCTTCTCGTAGACACGAACTCGTCTAAGTAATCCCCTCCTACCAAGATTCCTACATTACTAACGTTGTCTGTAGCAATGTCTGGTTCCGCAGCTTCACACCAACTCCCCAAACTTTTGACTGCTGCAGCCAGTCCCCTTAGTGGTAATGAATATTTGGGCAGCCTCTTCACTATCAAGGCTGAAATTTCCCGTCGATGCCCGGCTAACCTGACCGTCACTTTGACTACTGGATAAGACCTGCGTGGGACTTTCCCACCAAACCCTTCCACCTTCATGTCAACTTTACCAACTGTCTCCAGCTTCAACCTAGTTGCTAGACTCTCCGCTATGAAGGATCTCTGTGCCCCACTGTCGAAGAACAAACGGGTCGTTTCAGACTTCTTCCCGTTTGCAACCACCGCCATTATGGTGGGCAAGGCCACCGAACCTTGAAACTGCTCACCAGAACAAATTCTCGGTGCCGTACTCACCACACTCATCGCTACTTCCGACTTGTTCTTGCTCTCCTCCCTTTCTCGCGGTTTGCTCTCCATAACTTGCGCTAATCCGGCATCATTAGGACGCAGTGCACTGTGGTGCTTACCCTTCCAGCGGCCTCGAGACTCCCTGAGCTGGGCACTACAGTCCCTGGCAAAATGTTCTCCACAACACTTGAAACAAAGTCTCAACTCCCTTAGTCGTTGAACCCTTTGGTTATAGGGGTTTGAAGCTTAAACACCCTGAACTAGCATGTTCTTCTTCACAAAACATGCACCGTCTCTTACTGGCAGCCTGAATGACTTCTCCCTTGGCTCTGGGGGTGGAGGACTTGTCGTGGGCATAATATGAGCCAACCCTAGTAGGAGGTGGTTTAGCTTTATCTCTCGAGTATCTGGAGGGGTTGATCGATTCCACCTTGGTCGGCAATTTCTCCCCCCGACCTATGCTCAGGTGAGACACGAGATCTCCCAACCCCTCAACGATCTGTTGTATTGTGAACCGGTTCGTCCAATATTTTAAGTGCAACTCATGCACTGTAGTGCCAGCCAGTTTCCTCTGAATCACCTGACTGATGAACCATTCTGACTTACCCCAATCATGTAAATCTTTAAGACTATTCGTCAAACTCATAACTTCGATTCGGAACTTCTCTAAGCTCTGCAGTAAAGGCGACAAGCCTCTAGATCCAACAACCGATAAAGTATAGCTACCTTTATCTCCTCAGTGTTGCCAAACGTGCCCTTTTAAATTTGGTCTTTGGCATGTTGGTAATTGGTGTCGGTGGTTTGGTAATGCCGGACCAAGTCCAAGGCTTTATTTACCCTTGAGCTGTGAACGTAAATATTGTAACTTGACGGCATCTGACAATCATCTCGTCATCTATCTGGGCTTTAAACTGATCCCAGAAAGCAATGTACTCTGTTAAGGTTCTGTCAAACGTTGGTAAATTCAACTGGGGAAATCTGGGCAACACATTAACAGGCGTGCTGTTGTTCGTGTTCCTTGAAACATTTGCTGCCCCTGCTGACCGACCTTCAAAGTCTTTATTAACTGCCTGCAGAGTCTCAACTCTGCTTTACACTCTGCCCTTCGTTCGTCATAGTCCGTCTGTGCTACTTCGACTGTATATTCAGACTCACCTGTAGTATAGGCCTCTGTCTCATAAAGGATAAATGATCTCTCCTCCAGTCTATGCTCCAAAGGTTTCAGGCAACTCTCTAATTCCTCCCAGTCTACGTCTGGATCTTGCCTGACCGTACGACACTCCTCACATGCTTTGCTCAGGCGCCCCTTATAGGCTCCCATAGACTGCTTTAATTGACTTAGAGCTGGGACAGCTGGTACTGCATCTTCACCTACCATAGTTGCGGTTTAGTTAAAATCGCGGTACTAATTTGTACTTCAATTAGCCCACCTCACAGCACGAACGGTATTAGGCAAGAATGAACGAGTCTCAAGGCTTCTCAACAAGCTTGACAACTCCCTTTATTATATTGACTCTACTCTGAATCAAAAATGTACACTGTTAGCTTTCAAATCCCAATTGAGATGTGTATCGATTTGAAAGCTTAACCTAGCACTTAACTGTACAATGCCAGCAAATAATTACAGAACTTAACCTAGTCTCAGGTATAATTCACAAATCCCACATTAACATGAATCAAAGACAATGAAAATCACACAATAAAAGTGCAGTATACAAATTAAATCACTTGGTTAACACAAGTAAATTCAACAATTCAACTTGTGAAACAGTAAATAAATAATGTATGTAACCAGCTTGGCCTAACTGTGCCCAGCTTAATCTGTCTAGCGTGGATGGTTGGTTAAGGTAAATCCTAACCTAGCTAGTGTGCTATAACTTAAACCTGGCTTTATAACTCCCTGTAAATAATAACTAGGTTAAATCTGTCCTAACTACTATAACCTTTATAAAAATTTGCACAAGCCTATCCTAACTGTGGCTACCTTGCAAATCCACTGTAAGTAATCAACACACAAGTCTCCTACTCTGGATTACTTGTAATCACTGTAAATAATTAATTTACAAGCTTTTCTAGCCTACCTGGCCTGCCTGTAAATTACTGCAAATAACAACTTCTGTGTATAGTCAGCTTGGCCTAGCCTCTGTGTAACTTTGACCTAGGTGTGCTAACTTAACCTAACTTTTTTAAACTGGTTCCTAACTGTGGCCTAGGTAAAGATAGCTTAAAACCCAATTCTGTTAAACTGGTTCCTAACTGGCCTAGCTATATAGCTTAACCTAGCTATTCCACATCACGGTTTTTGAAGGACCATTTTGTGAAAATTTGTGTGGACTGCCTCCAAGTGAGTCACCTACCCTGGCAAACCTGTTGACACCGAGCTCTGAGGTGGGTACCTCAGCCTCACAAGTGGCTTATAGGACAGATTTTCACAAATGATTGGTATTGCAAAAAACTTCGCCTGCATGCACGTATAAAGGACTAACTTACTTGGTGTTGCAGCATATTCCTGATCTTCACTTCCCTAACTAGCCTTAGCCCCTTTGGACTCCCCCTCAGAAACCACGTGCAACCGGGAGCATTAATTCCTGCAATATTCAATCGTAATTAGTGTCCTGCCTGCACCTCAGAAATTTCTATATCCAAGAGGGTATGTATCCCCCCAGTATAACTATGCAGACTCAGACACTAGCTCAAAGATGCTCTGAGACATGTAATTACTGGCATTCTCATCCTTTGCAACCGGGCTCAAACCCCAATCTCCCCAGACACGGCCAGTAATCTACGAGAAAAAAGGAAGCTGTCTTACTGATGGGCCTGACGGAGGTCTCTTGGTACATTGAGGTGCCTCTACCAGAATTCCCCAGTCTCGTGTGAAGACATGTGGGGGGCGCCGTTGGATCACGGGGACGCTGTCCAGTTGGTGCTGCTTAAAAAGAGCGAGCTGGTCCCCTTTCCAGACCCTCGTCTCTTCGTTCAAACTAGGGCTGCAGTTCTCCCAGCTAACCTTATCCTAGTGTTTTCCTACATTATCGGCCTATTACTACCTATGTTTTAAAGGGCTTAGGTCTCATTAATTTAACCTAAAATTAGTGTCTACCAGTAAACTGCCTAACCCTTCCCTAAGAGGGAATCTATAAATTAAATACTGCCTTTCCAAAAATCCCTCGCCTTAAACCCGAGAGATGCTGTTTGTTTGGAGGGTTTTAGGGCCCCCAGCTCAGCCGTCCCGTACGGCCATGCTGGATCTGCCCTGTGGAACTTTAGGGACCAAATAAATTTCCACATAACAGATAAGTGAACTATAGATATGTAGATATAAATCCATATGTATTCCTATTAACCCTTTGGGGCCTAGTTCCTAGGCCTTTTGTGTATCCATATGCTCTCGCGCTACTTTCCACAGGATGGATATGGGGTGCACAATAAACTAGCCACTTTGATGGCAAAATCTAAAATCTCGAATAAGAAGGCCCAGTCATGCAACACTGTTTATGTATCCGTCAGGCTGGGCAATGAAAGAAAACGTATTAATGCCATAATTGTGGATAGGCTCCCAGAGAAAATATCTACAATAGGGCTTGGTAACACTACTGAAAGGCTTTCAAGTAAGGTAAATTTGGTACCTTCTGGTGTAAATAATGATTCTGTGGGGGCAATAGATATTTTGATAGGTAGTGGCCATTATGCCACCTTTGTAAAAGGTATGAAAAGAAATGCGGAGTCACCCTTCCAAGGACCGCAGGAGGTCACGTGATGTATGGCAGGCTTCCTCGTACTGATAATGAATGACTGGAGGAAGCCATAAATACAGTTACGGTGTGTCTTACTCATGAAATATCACCCCAGTATAAATATACTTCAATAGAGGATGAAGTTGAACCTGTGTATAAATTATGGGAATTGGACAGCATAAGGATCAGTGTAAATGAAGAAAGTCCAGATGATTCCTTTACTCAAGAACAATACCAGAAGGATGTTAAATTTGAATCTGGACAATACTGGGTGAGACTTCCGTGGAAGCTGAACCATCCAGACCTACCAACTAATTACCGGATGGCGTATGGACAATTAAAGGCTCAGCTCCACGAACTGAGTAAGACACCAGAACTGTTGACTGCTTACGATGATATAATTAATGAGCAGTTAAATAATAAATTCATAGAGGAGGTACCTCCCGAGCAAGCCCAGATTTATGGTCAATATTTGCCACATCACGGAGTGAAGAAGGATTCTAAGACCACTCCTCTGAGGATTGTGTTTAATTGTAGTGCCAGGAGTAACAAAAATGTACCTAGTTTGAATGACTGTTTGATGACAGGTCCGTCGTTGACGACAAAACTGGGAGACATATTATTAAACTTCAGGGTTAAGAATTATGCCTTTACGGCAGACATATGTAAAACTTTTTGAGAGTGGGTCTGCAGGAGGCTGACCGGGATTGCACAAGGTTCTTATGGCCCGAGAATCCTAGTGACCCACTTAGTCCCCTGAAGACTTTTCGCTTCAGGAGTGCATTGTTTGGTGCTACCTCCAGTCCGTTCCTACTCCAGGCAACGATAAATGCACACCTTAAGTGTACGGGTGGTCCACTGAGTGGAGTAATGGGTAAACAATTTTATGTGGACAATTTCCTGGGGGTGACGTCTACTGAAGAGGAACTAATGAGCATATATGAAGGGGCTAATGAAATAATGCAAGGTGCAAATATGCCCCTGAGGGAATGGAACAGTAATTCGTCCAGTTTAAGGGCTCAAATAAATAAAGACAACCCTGGAGTTGAAGTGTCTAAATATAGTAAATAGTAATGTGCTGGGACTTACTTGGGACACAGAGAGAGACTTGTTATCGTTAAAGTCTAATAACTACAGCATGCCCAATAAATTAACCAAGAGAGTCTTACTTGCGGAAGTTTCAAAATGCTTCGATCCACTAGGCTTAGTGTCACCACTTACCATAAGAGGAAAATTGTTGATACAAGAAGCATGGAAGCTTAAGAGTGCTTGGGATGAAACCCTACCTGAGGAATTTGTTGAAAGGTGGGAAGAACTAATAGGTGAATATGTAAAATTACCAATGTTGGAGTTCCCACGTAATGTGGCCAGTCAAGATGGAGAAAATGTACTCCATATTTTTTGCGATGCTTCGAAATTAGCATATGGAGCAGTCGCTTACCTTCAATGTAATAGTGCCATTTCTCTTGTTATGTCTAAGGCTAGGGTGGCTCCATTCAAATCACGTACCTTACCTCAGTTGGAATTAACGGCCATTTATGTAGGTGTCAAATTAACCAATTATATAAGAAATAAATTGCGAGAGATAAATATCAGCGACACCGTAATTTGGTCTGATAATGAGTATCCTTACAATGGATTCATAATGGTAACAGTAAGATTGTGTATGTACAAAACAGAGTCGCTGAAATCAATCAAATGCAGGAGAAATGTAACAGTTTGGGTCAGCATATGTTAACCTTTAATCACATTCCTGGTGACGAGAATCCGGCTGACTTCTTGTCTCGAGGCTTGACTTATGAAAAATTTGTGAGTGCTTTATCGTGGTTTAAAAGGCCAAGTTGGCTGGTGGACAAAATTAACTGGCCAGTGCAAAAGGCACATATTGCTCCTGTCGAAATTACGGTGAGCACCGCTCCAGTCAGTAGTCCCTCCTTAGCCATTGACATGAATAGGTATTCTTCCTTACACAAGCTGATTAGCGTGACAAGGTTAGTGTTTAAATTTATAAGTAAGATGAATATCTCATATAATTTTCCCCATCCCCTGAAATACTGGCTACAGAGGGTACAAGAAGAAACCTACAGGGATGAGATTAAATTAATGATGGAAGGAAAAATTGTGAAAGGCTCAATAATAGAAAAGCTGGGGCTGTATTTAGAGGATGATGTAATTAGGTGCAGAGGCAGGTTACAAAATGCTGAATTGGGGGAATATGCTAAGCACCCTATCTTGCTGCCCAAAACTCATCACCTGACAACCTTGATTGTCTTTAATGCCATAATAACGTGATGCATGGTGGGGTACAGGATACCTTAAACTGTATTCGGGAAACCTTCTGGATTCCAAAAGGACGGCAAAGTGTAAAAAGGGTTATCAAGTCGTGTGTAATATGTCGCCGGGTGGATGCCAGAACCTACATGTACCCAGGTCCTCCACCATTGCCCAAGGAACGCGTGCAGTTGGTAAAACCATTTGATGTGACCGGAGTGGACTATAGTGGGCCAATCATTTTAACAGGTACTTCAGATGGTGTTCCCTTGAAGGTGTATGTATGTCTATTTACTTGTACAGCTACTAGGGCTGTTCATCTAGAAGTGGCTCAGGACTTGTCTGCAGAACAGTTCATACAGCTGTTCCGGAAATTTGCAGCTAGGAGATCCTGTCCAAGATTAATGATCTCAGATAATGCCACCAATTTCGTAGCAGGTGCTGAACACTTAATGGAATTAAATAAGAGTTATGATGTACAGTCTTTGTTGACCCAGCGAGGGTTGAGGAAAATAGGCCTGACGAAACTGAAGGACAGGAGGGATAGGGGAGACATGATAACAACATGCAAAATACTGCGTGGAATAGACAATGTGGAGAGAGACAAGATGATCCAGAGAGGGGACACAGAAACAAGGGGTCACTCTTGGAAGCTGATTACTCAGATGAGTCACAGGGTTGTTAGGAAGCAGTTCTTCAGCTATAGAGTGGTCAGGAAGTGGAACAGTCTGGCGAGCGATGTAGTGGAGGCAGGTACCATACATAGCTTTAAGACGAGGTATGATAAAGCTCATGGAGCAGGGAGAGAGAGGACCTAGTAGCGTTCAGTGAAGAGGCGGGACCAGGAGCTGAGTCTCGACCCCTACAACTACAATTAGGTGAGTACACACGCACACAAACACACACATACATATGGGCGCCTGGCAAACCTAAGAATAGCATTTCGCAACCCTACACCGTGTACGTCAGACCCATAATGGAGTATGCATCTCCATTATGGAATCCAAATTGGGTCAAATACGTCAAAAAAATTGGAGAAAATGAAAATGTTTGCAACATGACTAGTTCCACAGCTAAGGGGCGTGTCTTAGGAGGAAAGTCTAAGGGAACTCTACCAGACGACGCTGGAGGACAGGAGGGATAGTGACACATGATAATGACGTATAAAATACTGTGAGGAAATGACAAGGCGGACAGTGCCAGAATGTTTCAGAGACGAAACACATGAACAAGGGAATGTTAGGAAGTAACTGCCTGGACAGTGCCTACGCTTGCCGATGCCACTGCATCCATGTCGTAGCTTATGACAAAAGTTAATTACTCTTTGTTTCTCCTTGGTCCATTACCTGTTTGTTTCCATTTAGGAAACTAAAAATTAAATAAAAATGTACATATCTACTCTGAAATTTAATAGTGAGAACACAAAGTAAAATGAATTTATAATAGAGGTGAATCAACAGGAAGGACAATGACTACGTCTTTCCACATTCAATGATAAACACATTAGAGCGTTTCCACACATGTTTACATTTATCAGTTAGTAACGTAAATATGAACTTATATAAAAATAATTTTCCTTCATAATTTTAGTAATAAATGTTTCTCTTATTTGAATACTTCAGTAGCAGGTATTAATGAACAATAATCTCAAAATGTTAAATATTTTTTCTCACTGTGTGGAAAAATATATATTTCATACTACGTGCCCATTCAGTAGTTTAAACTCATATTTTGCCTCTGCTCAGTCAGTTTCACATCGTGTTTGTTTCTCCAGTGTTGCTGCAGTCAGTGTCTACAAAGTACTTTTAATTTTCTAATGAATTTTATCCTAAGTCATGCCATGTGGTTTGGACAAGACATCACTCAGCTGTGTAACTACATCTCTTGCAGTGGTTAGCACAACTCATTACACAGTGTAGTATTTTCCTCTCAATATTTAATCAGAGGAGTTTTGTTTCCGAAATATTATCTTGCTGTATCTATACTTTTACAGATATGGCAAATCATTGGAACCCATCTCTGCAGTAGTCTGGACACCAAGGCAACGCTCGGTACGAATGTGTGTGTGTGTTCGAAGGATACATTTGTGTCCCGTAAATCGGTTGGTAGCGCATTCAGATCCCCAGTACCGGTAGTTTAGTATGTAGTGGTGGTTGTAAGAGATAAATGGTTGAGGTATGGTGAGGAAGGATGTGGTGGAGGGATGGTGGGAAAGGATGTGGTGGAGGGATGTGGTGGGGTGATAGTGGCAGAGGCGGTGTGTGTGTGTGTATATATATATAGTTTTGGAGAGTGTGGGGTGGTGGGGGAGTAAAAGCGGTGAGGGGAAGAATGTAGGCATGGATAAAATTGAGTAACAAGGATAGGTAGAGGTGTGAGGAAGAGAAGAGTGAAATCAGGCATAATGGATGGGGAGAAAGAGTGAATAATATAGTCAGGGAGACAATCGGGTAGGCAGGGAGAAGATTAGGGAGTAACTGTGGGTAGTGGTGGTGGATGGAGAGGTGTTGGTTGGGAAAAAGAAAGCCAAACAACTATACTACTCCAGCAGATTCACTGACACAAAAGGAGATATAAAAAAGACCTGGAAAACACTCTCAGATTCTTGGGACCCACAAACTGAAAAAAACAAGAATATTGTCCTAACAAAACCTAATGAAACACCACTGCATCCCACTGACACAGCTAACAAGATAAACGACTTCTTCTCAACCATAGGATCTAATCTCTCCAATAAAATCCCACGTACCAATGCCCATGCCATGGACTACCTAGATGGGAATTTCCCAAATTCCTTCTATCTTGTACCAACTATGCCCACGAGATTATAAAGTCACTTAAAAATAACTCAGGGAATCTGTCTCATGTCCCACCATTATTGTACAAGCGAGCAGCCCATGTCCTTTCGCATGCTATTTCATTGCTTTTTAACAAGTCACTAGAAACTAGTACCTTCCCAAAACTACTCAAGACGGCAAGGGTTACACCAATACATAAAGGTGGTGACCCTACAGATTTAAACAACTATAGGCCAATATCAAGCTTACCATTGCTATCCAAAATCTTTGAGAATCTCGTGCACAAGAGACTATACTCATTTATAACGGCACAAAACATACTCAACCCCTGCCAATTTGGATTCAGGAAAAATAAAAGCACTAATGATGCAATTATGAAAATCCTAGATCTGCTTTACACAGCATTGGAAAATAAGGAATATCCACTAGGAATTTTTATTGACCTAAGAAAAGCTTTTGACACAGTAGACCACGGCATCCTACTCCACAAACTTGACCATTATGGTATAAGAGGCCATACACTTGCATATTTCAAATCTTACCTTGCTAATAGGTATCAGTATGTCACCATTAAAGACACAGCATCAACAACACGGCCACTTGATACTGGAGTTCTGCAGGGAAGTGTCCTTGGTCCCCTGCTCTTTCTCATATACATCAATGATCTTCCAAACGTGTCCCAACACCTGAACCCCATTCTTTTTCCCGACGACACGGCTTATGTCATCTTGCCACCCTCAACACCATATTTAACGAGGAGCTGATCAAAATATTGACTTGGATGACAGCCAATAAACTTATGCTTAACACTGACAAAACCTACTATATGAGTCGACTACTGGGAACGTCACGACGAAAGACATTAAGGAAGGTAAGAATATTGTTGTTGTTGGGGATAGCCAAGTTAGGTATATGGATAGGGCGTTCTGCTTGAAGGACAGGAGTAGGAGACAGAGAGTTTGCTTTCCTGGGGCTGGGATGGAGGATATTGTTAGCCATCTGGATGACATCATGAGAGGTAATGGGAGCAATCCTATTATCTGTCTCAGTGCGGGAGGCAACGATGTTGGCCAGACGTAGGAGTGAGGACCTGATTAGCAGGTATAGGTCATCAATAGAAATAATTAGAATAGGGTGGGAACCTCTCATAGTGGTTTTTTGCCAAGGAGGGGAGTTGAAATGAATGGTTGTCCAGGGCAATTGGTGTCAATTGCTGGCTGGACAAATACGGTAAGGAAAATGCGGTAACATTCATTGACAACTGGGACCTCTTCTATGGCAGAAAAGACATGTATGCTAGGGATGGGGTTCACTTATCTAGGTGTGGGGTGGGAGCACTGGCAACTGCAGTGGAGGGAGCAGTTTTGGACTTTAAACTAGGAATAGTTAGTGGGATGGGTTTTGGCAGGAAAACAGTGAAGTCCCAGTGTAGTAATATTACGAGTTCTAGGGGAATAGTAATAATAAGAACGAGATAGATATTGAAAAGCCAGGGACCTTGGGTGATAAGGACAGTAAATAGGTTTAGTAGAAAAAAAGAAAATGAGCAGGAAGGTAAAGAGAAAGGAGAGTCTTTCAATGTAATTAAAGCTAATTGCCGTAGTGCTAGGAATAAGATGACGAAATGAGATTAGTTGCTAGTGTAGGGAACATTGATGTATTTGCCTTAACTGAGACGTGGTTTAATTCAAAAAGTCGGGACATGCCTGCGGAATGTCATATTCAGGGTTTTAAATTTTTCCAAGAAGATAGAAAATATTGGAGGGGGGGGGGGTGGCATTGTATGTCCGAGATCGCTTGAACTGTTGCATAAAAACGGGATTAAGTTTTGAAGTAACACATACAGAGTCTGTTTGGATAGAATTTTTCAGAGGGGCATGAAAAACTGATTTTAGGAGTGATATACCGTCCCCCAAACTTAGATAGGGCCAAGGGAAACTACTATGGGAGGAAATTGTTAAGGCCACAAGGCACGATAATGTAGTAATTCTAGGAGACTTTAACTTTAGTCATGTTGAGTGGAATTTCTTGACTGGGAATAAATTTAGAATCATACGATTTCTTAGAAGTAGTTCAGGATTGTTTTTTTGAAGCAGTTTGTGACAGAACCTACAAGGGGTAATAATTGCTTGACTTATTTTCTGGCAAACAATGAATCCCTTGTTAATAATTTAAAAGTCTCAGAGGAACTGGGTGCAGCGACCACAAATCAATTACATGTAGAATTGAATGGAAGTATGATAGTGGGGATAACTCAGTAACAGTCCCAGATTTTCCTTAGCAGATTACGATGGGCTTAGAAAAACACTTATCTTTCTGTTGACTGGGGTAACAAAAAGAGAGCTATCAATATGAAGTTTTCTGAACACAATACATGCTGCTCAAAGAACGTTTATCCCTTATAAGGAAATTAGATCAAAAAGAAATGACCCAAAATGGATGAATAATAGGGCCCGAAAAAATCTACTAGGGCATAAGAAAGGAATTTTAGGCGTATCAAAGAGGCGAGGGTCATCTTATGAATCAGTATATTGACATTAAGAGGGACATTAAAAAGGG
Source organism: Cherax quadricarinatus (assembly GCF_026875155.1). Lineage (NCBI taxonomy): Eukaryota > Metazoa > Arthropoda > Malacostraca > Decapoda > Parastacidae > Cherax > Cherax quadricarinatus. Next base: position 16,523 of record NW_026491093.1, read on the forward strand.
GATAAGAAAAGCTAAAAGGGACTATGAAATTAAAGTTGCTAGGGATTCTAAAATAACCCAAAAAGTTTTTTTTTCCCGGTCTATAGAACAAAAGTCAGAGATAAGATAGGTCCCCTTAAAAATAACTATGGGCATCTTACTGACAAAGAGAATGAAATGTGCTCGATTTTAAATAATTATTTTTTTCTCGGTTTTTACACAGGAAGACACTAATAATATTTCCCGGGAATTAATTTTTTATAGTGGATCAGAAGAAGATAAATTATGTAACATCACAGTCACTAGTGAAATGGTTTTTTGAAGCAGATAGACAGACTGAACAAAATAAGTCACCGGGTCCTGATGAATTTTTTTCAAGGGTTCTAAAGGAATGCAAAATGGAAGTCTGTGAACCATTAACTAATATTTTTTAATTTATCTCTTCAAACAGGTGCAGTGTCTGATATGTGGAAGATGGCTAATGTAATTCCTATTTTTAAAACAGGGGACAAGTCGTTACCGTCAATTACCGCCCAATTAAACCTGACCTCAATTGTAGGTAAATTACTAGAGTCAATTATAGCTGAGATTATAAGAAGCCATCTCGATAAGCATAGCTTGATTAATGATACTCAACATGGATTCACAAGAGGCCCCGGTCTTGTCTAACTAATTTATTAACTTTCTTCAGTAAAGCTTTTGAGGCTGTTGACCACGATTAAAGAATTTTTATATTATTTTACTTAGATTTTAGTAAGGCATTTGATAGAGTTCCGCACCAAAGACTGTTGAAGAAAGTAGCAGCTCATGGCATTGGGGGAAGGGTGCTCTCGTGGATCGAATCATGGCTCACAGACAGGAAGCAAAGAGTGTCCATAAATGGGGTTAAAAACCGAGTGGGGATCAGTAACAAGTGGCGTTCCACGGGATCAGTCTTGGGCCCGTTGTTGTTTATAATTTTTATACAAAGATCTTGATGAAGGAATTACTAGTGATATGAAACAAATTCGCGATGACACGAGATAGGTAGGATAATTGATTCAAAACGTAGATGTTAGGGAACTTCAGGAGGATTTAGACAAACTCAACTCTTGGTCAGAAAAAAAGTGGCAGATGCAGTTCAATGTAGATAAAAAAGCAAGGTTCTGAAGCTCGGGAGTGTCCATAACCCTAGCACTTATAAGTTAATAATGTAGAACTTTAAACCCTACAGATTGCGAAAAGGGACTTGGGGGTTATGGTAAGCAGCAACCTTAAACCAAGACAGCATGCCTAAGCGTACGTAATAAGGCAAAATAGATTACTGGGATTTTATATCAAGAAGTGTAAGCAACAGAAGTCCAGAGGTCATACTGCAGCTTTATACTTTATTAGTAAGGGCCCCACCTAGATTATGCAGCTCAATTCTGGTCTCCATATTACAGAATGGACATAAATTCTTTGAAAACATTCAGGGAGATGACTAAATTAATACATAGCATTAGAAATCTTCCTTATGAAAAGAAAGATTGAAGACTCTTAGTTTTCATTCACTTGTTTGACGAAGAATTGAGGGGGGACCTGATCGAAGTGTATAAGTGGAAGATAGGTATTAATAAAGGGAATAAACAAGGTCTTGAGGGTATCCCCCCAAAGAGAACCCGCAGAAATGGATTTTTAAAATTGATAAGTTTAGATTTTAGAAAGGAATAGGAAATATTTGGGTTTGGAAATAGGGTAGTTGTGAGTGGAAAAGTCTCCTAGTTGGGTTTTGGGCAGGCTTTGGGTAGTTTTTAAAATTTAAAGGGGGAAAATACAGATGGGAGGGGTTTTGGGTTTGAGT
>NW_026491104.1:0-21582 GCF_026875155.1 Cherax quadricarinatus
CAAACATTTGATGCATAGTTCTCCAGTACCACCAACCATCTTGGCTCTCCTGTTTCGGACCCCCATGGGCTCCAGTTTGTTTTGGGTGTGTGTGTGTGTGTGTGTGTGTGGTGGGGGGTTTGGTGTGTGTTGTGTGTTGTGTGTGTTGTGTTTTGGGTGTGTTGTTTTGTTGTTGTGTTGTGGTTTTTGTGGTGTGGGTGGGGTGTGTGTGGTGTGGGGTGTGTGTGTGGTCATGTCCTTGACTGGCCGCAACTTCGTGTGACCTGACCCCCACTCTCCTGGGCTTTCCCACCTACTTTACAATGTGGTTTTATGTTTATACGTGTGTTTTCGTGTTATGGGATTATGAGGGGTAGATACTGTTTACATACCAGAAATTCTGGCTGTAAAAAGTGAAAATTGCTACTAGGTCAAAAGCTTTTTTAAAGTGTCTGCCCTTGTGTGGTGTAATAAAGAGGGATGGTTAGGGAGGGGGGTAAGGGTGGGGTTTAAAAGATCCTTTACCCTCTGTTCCCAACTGCTTTCCTAGAAATGCTACCCCCCACTATTCTCCTCGGGTTTTAAGTATCAATTTTGGGGGTTGTGTTTTTGGTTTGGTGCTCACCAATTTGTCCACCAAATTTGGGTTGCAGGGTCAACTCACCCTCGCCCCCCCCTCTTCACTGCGCACTGATCCTCTCCCTTCTGCTTTCCCTGAGCTTTGTCATACCTCTTTTTAAAACTATGTAGGTTTTCCTCCCTCCCTCTTCACTTGCTAGGCTATTCCACTGCTGACAACCTATGACTGAAGAAATACTTCCTAACGTCCCTGACTCGTCTGAGTCTTTCAGTTCCCTTTTTGACCCCTTTCCCTGTGCCCCCTCGGAACTCCTACTCTGTCCACCTTGTCTATTCCCCGCAGTAAACTTTTTATGTCGTTACAGTCTCCCCTGACCCTTTTGCCTCCAATGTCGTCATCCGATTCCCTTCCTTTTCCCGACCTTTCCCTTACCTGGCTGCCTTTTGTTAAAACCCTTTTTGTATTTTCTCTAACTTTTGACGTGCTTAAACCAGGTGGGGGTTCCAACGGGTGCTGCATACCCCCGTATGGGCCAAATACACGGAAAACAGTGTCTTGAACTTTCCTTTTATTAAGGTATCGGAACGCTATTCTCAGGTTTGCCAGGCGCCCTTTGCTGCAGCGTTTTGGTTATGTGTGCCTCGGGTGAGTGCCGGTGTTATGGTCACCCCAAGGGTCTTTTCCCAGTGGGGGGTGTAGTTTTTGCCCACCTAGCCTATACTCGTCGCGTTTTCTTTCCCCCCCCCAAAACTTCATTTTTGCTTTTGGCGGGTTTTGAATTCGAGAACCCCGTTGCTGACCCAGTCCAGCCGTCCGGTCCTTTCAGGCCGCCTCATCCTCGCCCAATTTGTTGTGTGGTGGTTGGTGTGTGGGGTGTGTTGTGTGGTGTGTTGGTGTGTTGGTGGTTTTGGTATCGTGTTGTGGGGTGTGTGTGGGTGTGTGTGGTTGTGTGGTGTGTGTGTGTTTTGTGTGTGGGGGGTTTTCTGTGTGTGGTTTTTAAAAATTTATATTTTTAAAAAATATATATTTATAATTAAAAATATATTATATATAAAATTTAAAAATATATATATATATATATAATATATAATAAATTTATATATTATAAAAAAATTTTTAATATAAAAAATATAAAAAGGGGAATACCACCCTATAGCCAAATGAGGACCCCACCCAGAATGACAATAACGAAACCTCAGAGAAAACTAAAGGGTTTTCCCCAGCTGTTTTGAATATTTTCTTCTCCTCCACCCCCCATAAAATTTTTTTTTTAAGTAACATTTATTAAAAACAAAATACTTTACAGAAAAAAAAAAAACATAAAAAAAAAACACAATTACAAAGATGTTAATTTCCTCCACCCCTCCGAGGCTGGACGTGGGCCAAGTATCACAAGCTTTTCCCCTCTGGATGGCGACGCTGGGGCGGAACATGAAGTGGCTGCCCTTGGTCCCTGGTGGTCGAAGTCTGGAACCCCAAACTTTTTAAGAAAAAGTTGGCATTTTTTCCCCAGACCCAAGGTGTTTGGGGTGTTGTTGTGTGTGTGTGGTGTGGTGGTGTGTGTGTGGGGTGTGTTTGTGTGTGTTTTGTGTGTGTTTGTGGGGGTGGTGTGTGTGTGTGTGAGTGTGTGGTTGTTGGGTGTGGGTGTGTGGGTTTTCACTTATTTGTGGTTGCAGGGGGCGATTCATACTCCCCCTTTCCCCGCCCTTCGTATGCTACAGGGCCTCCTCTTTTTCCCCCCATGAGCTTTTTAAACCTCGTGTTAAAAAAATTTTATTTCGCCTCCACTAGCACCTTCTAGCTATTCCACTCCGACAACTCTATGACGAAAAAATACTTCCTAACGTCCTTTTAACTCATAAGTCTTCAGCTTCCATTGTGACCCCTTGTTTCTGTGTTCTATCTCTGGAACATTTTGGGTCTTTGTCCACCTTGACAATTCCCGTAGTATATTATATGTTGTTATGTCTTCCCCTGACCATCCTGTTCTCCATGTAATCAGGCCGTTTTCCCCTTAAACCTTGTTCCCTTAGTGTCAGTATGGGTTTCTGAATTCCTATGTATTATACTTGTTTTAGTATATAGTAGCTAGTATCTCCATTTATATATTATATATATAATATATATATATTAAAATATATATAATATATATATATATATATATAAAATATATAATATATAATATATATATATAAATTTAAAAAATATAATAAATATATATATAATATATAAAATCAAGGAAATTTGCGAGAGCAGCGAAATATTTCACAAACACTGATCTCTGGCTGAAGGAACTCGAACCTACGTACCTTAGGACAAGTTACGCAGTGCTTTACCAATCTACCCACACTGGGCAATACATTGGCGTGTAGCATATGCTACACGTTTGATCCAAGGCACCAGCTTTCAGTGAGAAGGCTTACAGCTTTTCATCTCATCCCCCGCTGCATCAGCCTTACTAGAGATTTTTAACAATGCAAGGAAATTTGCGAGAGCAGGCGAATATACCCCAAACACGATCTCTGGCTTTAAGGAGACCGAACCTACGAACCTTAGGACAAGGTACGCAGTGCTTTATCAATCTACTCACACTGACAATACCTTGGCGTATAGCATGTGCTACACGTTTGATCCAAGCAGCCACTTTAGGGAGAATGCTTACCCGCTTTTCATCTCATCCCCGCATGCATCAGCCTTTCTAGAGATTTTAACCATGCAAGGAATTCGTGAGAGCAGCGAAATATACACAAACACTGACTCTGGCTGAAGGAACTCGAACCCTACGACCTTAGGACAAGGTATGCAGTGCTTAAACCCAACTACCCACACTGGACAATACATTGGGGTGGTAGCATTGCTACACGTTTGATCCAAGGCAGCCAGCTTTCAGTGAGAAGGCTTCAGCTTTTCATCTCATCCCCTGCATGCATCAGCCTTACTAGAGATTTTAACAATGCAAGGAATTCGCGAGAGCAGCGAAAAAATACACAAACACTGATCTCTGGCTGAAGGAGACTCGAACCTACGAACCTTAGGACAAGACGCAGTGCTTTATCAATCTACTCACACTGGACAATACCTTGGCGTGTAGCATGTGCTACACGTTTGATCCAAGGCAGCCACTTCAGGAGAATGCTACAGCTTTTCATCTCATCCCCTGCATGCATCAGCCTTACAAAGTTTTTAAACCCAATGCAAGGAATTCGCGAGAGCAGGCGAAATATACACAAACACTGATCTCTGGCTGAAGGAACTCGAACCTACGAACCTTGGGACAAGGTACGCAGTGCTTTACCAATCTACCCACACTGACAATACCTTGGCGGTAGCATGTGCTACACGTTTGATCCAAGGCAGCCAGTTTTCAGGGAGAAGGCTTACAGCTTTTCATCTCATCCCCTGAAATGCATCAGCCTTACTAGAGATTTTAACAATGCAAGGAATTCGCGAGAGCAGGCGAAATATACACAAACACTGTCTCGGCTGAAGGAGACTCAAAACCTACGAACCTTAGGACAAGGTACGCAGTGCTTTACCAATCAAACTCACACTGCACTGAGCGCCATTTGACGGGTCGTCCGGCCGCTCTGGTCAATCAGCCTCTGGCCCTAACATCTCCTGTCCAGGTTCCCCACCGTGTGACCTCGAGAGGCAAAAGCTTGTTGATGGGCCTTATGGCCCGGCACCATTCATTCTCACCTCACCATTCTCAAACCCTCCAGCCTTATCTGGGTCGGGGCGACACCACCAGGCCTAGAGGCCAATTATCCCTGGGGCTCAGCTTCTACTAGCACCAGGTCCCCTTGACTCACATCATCTTGTTTGCCTCGGGGTCAGCCCCATAAAATGTTCTTGCAGAGCTGTCAAATAATCACTGTGTCACACCTGGTTCCATTGTCCAGGATGTTCACCAGTCTATTGTGACTCTTGTGTAGTTCTTCACTGATTGGGGTGGCCATCTGGACCATAATAATCCTGCTCCTTGGAAGACTGGGTCAAGATTGTGGGGAAGGGCTCAATCCTCCTTCCAAATAGCATGTGATTGGGGTGAGAGCTTCTTGCTCATCAGTCCAATTTTGCACGTAGGTCAGGGGCCTGTTATTGACTCTTGCCTCTATCTCGGCTAACACTGTCCTCAATTCATCAGTGCTCACCCTCTTGCCGTGCAAACCTTCTGAATGCACCTTTTGACTCTGCCCACAATGCGTTCATAGAAGCCCCCTTGCCAAGGCACTCTGGGAGCTATGAACTTCCACTCGCACTCTATCCTCTTCAGATATTCTTGCACCTCTCCATTGTCCATAAGATTCCTGAAGACTTTGTCGGCTGCTCTGAAGCTCGTGCCATTGTCCAAGATAATCAATCGTGGCAAGAGAACCTAGCTGTAAACCTCCTGAACAACTTCACGAAAGTCTCTGTCGACATATCTTCTGCCAACTCCAAATGTACAACTCGAGTAGCTGCACAAGTAAACAGACAGACATATACCTTCTGTGGGCCTACCCTATCGTCTCTTGGGTTCTTCAACGTGATAGCCCGGTATAGTCTATTCCCACAGTCTCAAAGGGCCTGTCACTATGTACCCACTCCTGAGGCAGCAGTGGTGGACCGGGGTATGGTAGGGTCCTCCCATCTTTACTGCCGGCAGACAGTGCAACTCTTATCACCCTTTTGACGGCAGCTCGGCCCTTCAGCACCCAGTAATTCTGACGAGGGCAGGTATGGGTATCTCCAAACCCCCCATGCATGGTCCTCTGAGGAGCATCATGTATCAGTAACTCTGACACCCAACCCCTCCTTTCCCAGTAACACAGGATGTTTGGCTCCATAACTGAGCTCAGAGTTTTGTAGTCTTCCCCTGTATCTTATCAGCCCAGCATGATCTAGGGACAGTCCCAATGAGTGGGCCAATTTACTGTTCCCTGAGCCGCCGTTGGGTACAAGACCCGACGTCATATCCTGCTACCCAGCCGCCAGTACCTCCAGAAACTCCTGGAAACCTCCCTTTGGTACTGCCATATCCAATACTCTCTGGGACCCACGAGCGACAACTGTCGACCTCTGCTTACCTTGTCATGCAGCTTCCTCACAAATCAAAATGCCATTTTTGTGACTCCTAAAGTTTCCTCCAAGAGAGTAGAGTCTGGGGTCAAATAATTCAGTGTCGGGTTCCCCCACAAAGTGCACCATGTTGCTAGTTGTCTCCATGAATTTCTGCTCTGGCCAGCACTCCTTTGTTGGTAACCAGTCCGGGCCTTTGAACCAAATATCACTTTACTCAGCTTACTGTGTGTCACCCCTCGGCTTATCAGGTCGGCTGGGTTTTGATCCGTAGGCACATACAGAATTGATAAATTAGACACATGTGCAACTCTTGGGTATCTTTATTGAGGAAACGTTTCGCCACACAGTGGCTTCATCAGTCCATACGTAGGAGAAACTTGAAGAACAGGAGAAGAATGAGGTAATCAGTCCCTCAACCTTGAGTCGATGTGTTCAGTCCATCAATCTTGAATAGAATACGGCATATCACGGAGAAGCACTTATAAACCGTATGGCAGGAGAGGTGCAGCAGTCATAGGTCGTGTCACATTTGTTCAATGTGGAAGTAGGTCGTGCCCAAAGATACCCAAGAGTTGCACATGTGTCTAATTTATCAACATGTCGGTTCTCTGAACCATTCATCCATATACAGAATTATTGACGCTGACTGTAGCTCTCGTATCTCTTTCACCCGATTCCTGACATAGGGGAGCTTGGACCTATCGTTCTGGACCCACTGCAAGGCCACCTCTGAGTCTGTCCATATATAGGTGTGTGTCACCCTCAAGTTACTCAACACCTCCTTTACGAACTTCCCTAGTCTTGCTCCCAGCAACATCGCCGTGAGCTCTAGTTTTGGGGATCGAACACTCCTTTAGGAGTGTCACTTGCGCACGGCTGGTGGCCAGATTGACTTGTTCCCCACCACCAAGTATGCTACAGCCCCATAGGCTCTGGAGAGGCATCACAGAAGACATGCAAATCATAGTCTTGCCCGGTGCACCCGAGGGACCTGGGGAATGTGAACTCGTGCACTAACCAGATCCCACTCCTGGCAGACGGTTTCTGGCTGTGGGTCGTCCCACTAGGTTCAGCTCCCAGGTCTGTTGCACTAGCATCCTCCCTCGAATGGTAATGGGTGTCAACATACCGAAAGGGTCGAAGGCAGTCTGCACTTTACTCAGCAAGGAACTCCTGGTCAACTTCCCTTCCCCATCAGGTTTCCTCTTTACCCTAAGTTTGTCTTTCCCTTTAAATTTTCCCCTTCCAATCCCAACACCGATGTTACCTCAGGTACTGTGTAGCCAGCATAATCACGTTCCGCCATGCCTCACAACATGGGATTGCTTGTTACCCATTCTCTCAATGGCATATTAGCTGAGAGCATCTCCCCGATTAGACTCTAGGTAAATGTCCATCAAAAGCCTCTCATCTGAGGGGGTACCTTTCATGTTGTCTACATAAAATAGGGTCTTCAGTAATTCTTTAAGAGGGCTGTTACAATTCTCAAGGTGGTAGCCTATGGTAGACTGCAACAAGAATGGTGAACTAGTAGTGCCAAACAATACCGCCCTGAATCTATAGGTTTCATACCCTTGCTCGGCACCTCCTTGTTAGCCAACCACAAGAACCTTGTGGAGTCCCTATTTTTTGGTGACTGCAAAACCCAATATGCGGGAAAGGGCTTTACTGATATCTCCCAAACATGGGCCTACTGCTCGCCAACTTCCAACAACCCCGCTAATTTCGCATCAGAGAGGGCCCTGTGAGCAGACAATCATTCAATGATGGCTCCTGGGGACTCGCCTGTGAGCTGCAGTTGAAGACCACTCTGATGGAGTGGTTTACCGACTCCTTGCGACTTCCATGTGCAGAAGATAATGGGTGTTTTTCCCAGGCTGGCATAGGGTACTTTCTCAATCAACTGAGGGCCAACGTTCCTTAATAATGTCATCGTAGTTCCCCACAAGACCCTTCTTGGCCCAGGCCTGTTCACCAATAAGTTCAACTGACCCGTGCCTCTTGAAACTAGTGAGCAGTGTTGGATGTACCGGTTTCCATGGTAGTCGCACCCATTAAAGTCCGTCCTTTAATTGCACATGGTTCAAGTAATCTTGATAAGTCTCTTCGTGTTCGAGGGGTGGCTGATCACCCTTAATCCCTACTACATCCAGGTCCCATAGTTTATGGATTGGCTCACTGTCGGTTATGCCAACCTGCGTCTCTGATAGTCTTCATGCAGACCAATCCGCATCATCAGCACAGCCTCAGTCACTGTAGTACCAGAGCCCCCCCCTTCCCGGGGTCGCAGGGAAGTGGCCGGTGTCCTGCCTCTTACGATATACCCAGCTGGAGTCCGCACAGGCCAATACCCTCCTTGATAACCCTTTTGTAGACACGAATTTTTCTATGTAATCTCCTCCTCCCAAAAATTCCTACATTACTGACTTTGTCTGTAGCGATGTCGGTTCCCCAGCTTCATACCTAACTCCCTCAAACGTTTGACTCCTGCAGCCAGCCCCTGGGGTAATGAATTGGCAGCCTCTTCACTAACAAGGGAAATCTTCCGTCGATGCCCGTTAAATCTAACCATCACATCTACAACCGGATAAGACCTGCTTGGGACCTCCCCACCAAACCCTTCCACCTTCATGTAAACCCTTACCACCTGTCTTCAACTTCAACTTCGCTGTTAACCTCTGTTATAAAGGACTTTGGGCCCCAGTGTCAAAAAAACAAACGGGTCGTTTCGGACTTCTTCCATTCGTAACCACTGTCATTACTGTGGGCAAGGCCACTGAACCTTGAAACTGCTCCCCAGAACTAGTCCCCTGTGCCGTACTCACCACATTCGCCACTACTTCGAGCTTGTCCTTGCTCTCCGCCCTTTCCTACGGCTTGCTCCCTTAGCTGGGCCTGACCGGCACTGTGCACTGTGGTACTTACCTGACACTGTGCACTGTGGTACTTACCTTTCCGGCAGCCCGACACTCACTGAGTTGGGCGTTACAGTCCCTGGCAAAGTGTTCTCCACAACACTGAAAAACAGAGTCTCAACTCCCTTAGTCGTTCAACCCTTTGGTTATGGGTGGTGAACCCTCGGCACCCTAAAACTAGCGTGTTCTCCTTCACAGAACACGCACTGTCCGTACGGGCCCCTTTTATGGCTTCTCCCTTGGCCTTGCTGGTGGAGTACTTGTCCGGGGCATAATATGTGCCGACAGTAGTAGGAGATGCTTTAGCTTTATCTCTCGATGTCTGGAAAGTCGACCGACTTGACCTTGGTGGGCAATTTCTCCCCCTGACCTATGCTTAGGTGAGCACGAGATCTCCCAACCCTTCAACAATCTGAGTATCGTGAACCGTTTGTCCGATATTTTAAGTGTAACTCATGTACTGTAGTGCCAGCCAGTTTCCCCTAGTCACCTAAACTGATAAACCCAAATTCTGACTTAACCCCCAATCATGTAAATCTTTAAGACTATTTGTCAAACTCATAATTTCGATTCAAAACTTCTCTGCTCTGACTGTCATGGGAAAAGCCTCCAGGTCCAACAACCTATAAAGTAAAGCTACCTTTATCTCCTCAGTTTTGCCAAACATGTCCTTTAAATTTGGGTCCTTGGCATGTGGTAATTAGTGTCAGTGGTTTGGTAATGCCAGACCAAGTCTAAGGCTTTAGCCTGGAGCTGTGATCGTAAATACTGTAATTTGACGGCATCTGACAAATTGTCTCTGCCATCTATCGGGGCCTTTAAACTGATCCAGAAATTAATGTACTCTGTTAAGGTTCAGTCGAACGTTGGTAAATTCAATTGGGACATCTGGGCAACACATTAACATGCGGGGGCTGTTCGTGCTCCTGAAATATTGGCTGCCACTGTTTATACCGGGCCTTCAAAGTCTTTATTAACTGCCTGCAGATTTTCATCTCGGCTTTACACTCTGCCCTTCGTTCGTCATATTCCTTCCGAGCTACCTCGACAGTATCGTCAGACTCCCTGCAGCATGGGCTTCTGTCTCATAAAGGATAAATGATTTCTAAAAGGCCTCCAGCCTTTCCTCCAAAGGTTTCAGGCAACCTCTAGTTCCTCACAGTCTACATCCTGATATGCCGGGCAATACGGCACTCCTCACGTGCTTTGTTTAGGCGTCCCTTATAGGCTCCCTAGCCCGGGTTTTAGATATGACTTACAGCGAGACAGCTGGTACTCCATCTTCACCCGCCATAGTCGAGGTTTAGTTAAGAGCACGGCACTAATTTGTACATAAATTAGCTCACCCCACAACACGAAACGGTATTAGGCAAGAATGAATGAGTCTCAAGGCTCTTCGACAAGCTTAACGACTCTCTTTATTATATGACTACTCTGAATTAAAATGTACACTGTTGGCTCTCAAACCCCAAACCCGAAATTTATATCGATGTGAAAGCTTAACCTAGTAATTTCCTGTACAACGTCAGCAAATAATTATAGGACTTAACTTTGCTCTGTACAAATCACAAATCACACATTAATATGTCAATGATAATGAAATCACACAGTAAAAATGAAGTCTTTAAAAAATTAAAATTCACTTTATTAGCACAAATAAATTCAACAATTCAACTTATGAAACAGTAAATAAAAATGTGTGAACAGCTTGGCCTAACTGTGCCCAGCTTACTTAGTCTAGCATGGTTTTGGGTTTGGGTAAGGTAAATCCTAGCCTAACTTCTATAACTGTTGAAATTAGTGTGCAGCAAAAGCCTAAACCTGGCTTTAGAAACCACTGTAAATGATAACTAGGTTTAAATTTAAATCTGACCTAGCTACTATAACTGTTGTAAATATTGCACAAGCCTAGCCTAACTGTGGCTACCTTGCAAATCCACTGTAAGTAATTAACATACAAGTTTCCTACCCTGGCTTACTTGCAATCACTGTAAATAATTTTTATTCACAAGCTTCTCTAGCCTACCTGGGTTGCCTGTAAATTACTGTAAATAAAAAACTCTGTGTATAGAAAAGCTTGTCTAGCCCTGTGTAAGCTCTGGGTCTAGGCGTGCTAACTTAACCTAACTTTGTTAATCTCTGGTTCCTAACTGTGGCCTAGCTATGCTAACTTAACCTGCTTTCCACATCACGGTTACGAAGGGCCACTTGTGAAAATTTGTCTGGACTGCCTCCATTGAGTTGACTACCCTAGCAAGCTCTGTTGACACTGAGCCCTGAGGCTGGGACCTCAGCCTCACAAGTGGCTTATATGACACATTTCCATAAATGACTGTTTTTGCAAGAAATCTCGCCTGCATGCACGAATAAGAACTAACTTACTTGTGTTGGAGAATATATCCCCAACTTCATCCTCCCTAAGCTTTAGCTTTAGGCCCTCGGACTTCCCCTCCAGAACCACGTGCAGCCGGGGAAACCCTTTAAATTTTTGTAACATTCAGTTGGGATTATGACCTGCCGCACCTCCCGAAATTCTTGATTCCAAGGGAGTGTGTATCCCCTAGTATAACTATGCAGGAACTGACACTAGCTTCTTTAACAATGAGGGGTGCCGGTACGTACGGTCTTCGCCGTCCGACTGCACAAAGACCCACAGCTCCACTCACAATTTCCCCCAGAAACTGGCCAGAATACTGAGAAAGAAAGGGAGGTCTTGTCTTATTATATGGGCCTGACGGAGGGGTCATCTACGGTACTCGAAGGTGCCTCCACCCGATTTCCCCAGGGCCTATATGTGTAGACACATGGGGCACCGCCCTGCTGTTCACGGCGGTGTGCCTCGCTCGGAGTTCGACAAAGAAGGAGGCACTGGTGCCTCAAAACCCCTTGCCTCGGCTGCCAGTTCTCTCTAGCTAATATAACCTAGTGTTTGCCTATATAAGACCCTTTTGGAAAATTACATTTCTGATGTATCATTAGTACATAACAGTAATGAATAAAGATAATTATTATTTATCAGTTTGACAAGTAGGAATTTGGGACACCTAGCGCAAAAAATGTCCCCCTTTGATACCTACCACGTCATATACACAATTGCTCTGGACCTATTAATTATAATGAAAAATACATCACCAGGAATGCTGGTAAATATATAAATTTGTGGACTGTATATTTAAAATTAATAAATATTGATATATATATATATAATAATATATATATATATATATATAAAACACATTTTTTAAAACAGAAGGAGAATATATCTTAATCATAACACTCACCAGTTTGACTGGAGATTAATGTGTATCATATCAGAAAACCTCACTGTCTATCTATGAAAATAACACTGGCCAGGTTACTACATAAGACTTATCTGAGGGTTCCTGGGGCTGTCTTGTCCAGTCGCCTGATATCTCAAGTATGCAGGAATGCACATCCAAAAATTTCGTCTCCTATTTGAGAGGTTTTTTATTTTATTTTATTATCACACTGGCCATTCCCACCAAGGCAGGGTGGCCCAAAAAAAAAAAACTCTCACCATCATTCACTCCATCACTGTCTTGCCCGAAGGGTGCTTTACACTACAGTTTATAAACTGCAACATTAACACCCCTCCTTCAGAGTGCAGGCACTGTACTTCCCATCTTCCAGGACCCAAATCCGGTCCCGCCCCGGTTCCCTGAACCCCTTCTAAATGTTACTTTGCTCACACTCCAACAGCACGTCAAGTATTAAAAACCATTTGTCTCCCTTCACTCATACAAACACGCTCACGCATGCCTGCTGGAAGTCCCAAACCCTCGCACACAAAACCTCCTTTACCCCCTCCCCCCCAACCTTTTCCCAGCCAGCCCCTACCCCGCCTTTTCCCTTTCCACTACAGACTGATACACTCTTTGAGAGGTGTCAGCCCAATTTTAACCTCCAAAGCACGAAAAAAATTTTTCTCATTACACCAACGTTTCTAATCCAAATTCAAACAAAATGGCGACTGTCCATCTTTTAAAAATACATTTTATTTAAAAACAATATGGGCATCTATTACCTATAAATTAACCGTATTTCCGGAAAATATAAAAGTATTTTCCACACTGCGGCCAGGGGTAGTTCGTTTGCTAAATGACTCAAATACACATGCCTTTAGAGACTATTCCACCGGTTCTGCTGATGGCTGTCCTCCTAGTAGGTCCCCTTACTTACATTTTCATTTTCCCGCGATCACTTGGTCTGGCGTTATCTTCCCATAACACTCTTGTCCACTTTCCCTCAGATATTCATTTACGTTGATTGAATACACCCTAATGCTCAAGGGGAATCAATTTATTAATTGTAACGTAAACTTTTCTGACCACAACACAACACTTTTGACCATTCCTGACAACTGACTTTTTGCATCTGGGTACAATGTTGTTTCAGTGTCCAATTATCACAAAGTCCACCTGGTAGAATGTCTGCCTCTGTCGCACCATAAATAGTGTTCCGTAGTGTAAGAATGATATTCCTTATGCCACACATTAGACCAATGATCATTACTTCATTTAACCGTTTAAATTTATTACACAACACTCCGCATATTAAAATCTTCATCACTTTTCTTCCGGATTATCTCTATAAGACAGGGAGCTTATCCAATTTCCTTCCACATATTAGTGAGAAGTGTTAATACATCTGCATCAGGTGTATCAAACCTCATGTACGAAGAGAGGCCTATTAATTTATATGATTCTCCGCCTCCACTAACACTTGCACGGAATTATTCCAATTACTTCTCTACCGGTGTAGTATTTTACAGAGACAACCTCTTCACTGTGCCTACCAGTCTTTCGTACAGCCCCCCCCCCCAGCCAAGGGGCCTCTAGTGTATAAATTTCCCAGTACACCCTCGTTGGGTTAACAGAGATTGAACATCGTTACTATTATTTAATTCTAATCAAATGTTGGCACTAGCTACAAAATCTGTGGTCATTATCCGAAATCATCAATCTCGACAGGATCTCTAGCTGCAATTTTTGAAGCCGCTGTATAAACTTTTTCTGCATACAAGTCCTTGCCACTTCTAAAGAACTGACCTAGTAGCATAACAGTGAACAAACAAACATACCCTTTCAGTTGAACACCATTTGACGTACCAGTTAAAATTATTGGACCACGATAGTCTACACCTTTTACATCATATGTATCACTAATTGTACACGCCCTTTGCAATGGTGGAGACCTGGGTACATATAGGATCAGCATCCACTCGGGCGACATATTACGCAAGATTAATCACCCTTTTTTACACTTTGCCGTCCTTTGTGGAATCCAGAAAGTTTCTGTAATACAATTTTTAAGTTATCTTGTACTCCACCAAGCAATTACATTATCAAGGCATTTAGACAATCAAATTTGTTAATGATGAGTTTTTGGGCCAGTAAGATAGGGTGTTTAGCTTAATCACCCAACATTCAGCATTTTAAGCTACCCTCTGCACCTAATTACACTGTTCTTCTAATACAGCCCCAATATCTCTATTATTAACCTTTCACAATTTTTCTTCCCATCATCAAATTAATCTCATTTCCATAGATTTCCTCACTGTACCCTCTTTATCCAATATTCAAGAGGATGTGCAAACTTATATGATATATTCATCTTGTTTAGAAATTTAAACATACCAACGTAGTTACATTGATTGTTTGAGTAAAGATACCTATTTATATCAAATGGCTAAGGCGGACAAACTATTGGAGCGGTGGTCCACGTAAGTTCACAGGAGCAATATACCCTTTTGAACAGGCCAATTAGCTTTATTTACCAACCAGCTCGTCCTTATAAAACCTGATACAGCATTTTACAAATTGAGCTTAAGTAAACCTCGAGACACTTAATCCAGCCGGATTCTCCTCACCAGTATAAACTTAAATTTAAACTATGCTGACCCAAACTATTATACTTCTCTTGCTCTGATTAATTTCAGCAACCTGTTTTGTACGTACACCAATTTTACTGTTTTCC
Organism: Cherax quadricarinatus; assembly: GCF_026875155.1. Classification (NCBI taxonomy): domain Eukaryota; kingdom Metazoa; phylum Arthropoda; class Malacostraca; order Decapoda; family Parastacidae; genus Cherax; species Cherax quadricarinatus. Next base: position 14,536 of record NW_026491104.1, read on the forward strand.
ATTGTGAATCCATTTAAGGATACCTCATTATCAGACCAAATTACAGTGTCACTAATATTTTATCTCCAGCAACGTATTTCTCATATAATTAGCTAATTTGACAACCTGCATAAATTGTCTGTTAATCCAACTATTTAATTGGAGACACTTAGCCTTAGACAAAACAAGAGAAATGACACTATACATTGAAGGTAAGCCAACTGTCTGTCATATGCCAATTTTGAAGCATCCCAAAAATGTGGCAGTTACATTTTACCTATCTGGATTGGCCACCTTGCTGGAACTCCAACATTGTAATTTATCTCATAATCACCAATTAAATATTCCCACACTTAATGAACTCCTCAGGTAGAATTTCATCCCAAGCACATATATTTAAGGTTCACATGCTTCCTGAATTAATAATTTCCCTCTAAATTAGAGGGGTGACACTAAACCTAGTGGATCAAAACATTGAAAACTCCAGAAAGCAAGACTCTCCTAGTTATTTATTGGGCATACTGTAATTTTAGGTTTTAACATTAACAAATACTCTCTCAGTATCCCAAGTTAACCCAATACATTACTACATTTTGGCACTTCCATCTCCAGGGTAATCTTTTACTTCTTATGTCCTTTATTTGACAATTAACTATTCCATTCCCTCAGAGGCATATTGGCACTTGCATTATTTATTAGCCTCTCCATAAGTCATTTAACAGTTCCTCTTCAGTTGACACACAAAACCCATGAAATTTTCCCATAAAAAATTGTTTTTGCTCCATTACCTTACTCAATGGACCTTTCCATACGTTAAGTGTGCATTATCGTCGCTTGAAGTAGGAACGGACTGGATGTAGCACCAAATAATACCTCCTAAAGCAAAGGGTTTTCAGAGGCTAAAGGGTCACTAGGATTCTCGGGCCCATAAGAAGCGGGTAAATCCCGGTGCCTCTTGTAAACCCACTCTTGGGAAAGTTTTATTTAAAGTAGCCGAAAAAGGCATAATTTTTCATCCTGAAATTTAATAAGTATCCCAAATTTTTTTTCCGTCACGAGGGACCCTGCCATCAAACAGTCTTTAAAAAAAGTACTTTTTTTTTACTCCTGGCACTCAATTAAACACAATTTCAAGGAGGGGGTTTGAACCCTTCTTCACCCGTGTTGGCAAATAGTACCAAAAATTTTTTTGCTTGCTAGGAGGTACTTCTTCTATAAATTTTTTAATTAATGCTCAGAAATTTATATCTTTAAAGGGCAGTTAACAATTCTGGTGCTTACTCAGTTCGCAGAGCTGACCTTTAATTTGTCCTTTTGCCATACTGTAATTAGTGGGAATTCTGATTTTCAGTCTCCCGAAAATCGTCCCAGTATTGTCCAGATTCAAAAATTTTTCATCCCTCAGGATTGCTCCTGAGAAAAAAAATCGTCTGGACTTTCTTCATTTTCATTTTTTAATTTAATTCATTCAATTCAAAGTTTATTCCTATAAGGATTTCAAGCTGAGTTTACAGAATTTTGTTATGTGTGGTTTTTCATGTAGTAAATAAAATTTCAGATGTCCACTTTTAAAACCTAGCATGGCTAGGGATTTCGGGCAGACTTTGATTAAATCTAAGTTAAAATGTTACAAAATATGAGGTTGTTGGTATTGGGGAATGACTAAAAACTAGTTTGTGAGTTTTGCAATGGAATACGGGGGCACTAACATATTTTTTTAATTGGAGTATCACTTTATATAGTTAAATTCTTTTTTTAAAATTAGATTGTATTTTCTGTTTTATGGGCAAATGGGGGGAGTGAGTGTAAGGGGGAAACCCCAGGGGTATTGGTAAAATTTGTTGACGGGGTGATAGGGGGAAAAAGATGTTTTCTGATGGGAGTTTTTAAGGTGATAATGGTTTTCTGCATTTTAGGTTTTTTAGAGTGTTTTTCCAGATTTTTGGGCCTTTTTCCACATTGAATTTTTGTAAAGGTTTACGGACACGGAGAATGTCTAGAGATGTTTTTGTCTGGTGTTATGCCTGTGGGTTCGTCACAACTATCAAGAAAACGTTTTAGGTCAAAGGTTAATATTGGGAAATTTTAAGGGCCCGTAATTAAAAGCACAGTAGTAAGTGTTGAGCAGGGGTAAGTTTAATCTATGAAGATGGGGGGGGGTTTTTTGCCAGGGGTGGATTTTGTGATTTCTTACTGCGGGTTTTGTTGGGTTATTTTGGGTTTTGGTGTGTTGGCAGTTTAACCCCAAGCACAGATAGCATAGGGGAGGTATGGATATATAAAATGAATGGTATAGTGTGAGAAGGGCACTTGCGGCATTAGTACGTGTCTTGGAGAGATCCCAACCGTTTTGGATACTTTTTTGGTTATGTGTTGGGGATGGGGGTGAAATTCAAATGTTGTCGAGGGGAAAGGGGTAGGAATTTGCCTCATTATGTTGGGGAATTGATGTTTTTCGATCTTTAGTTAATTTGCGCATCTGCTTGCTACCAAAATAATGTAGTAGGTTTTTTCAGTGTTTTTGTAAGTTTATTTGCTGTCATCCAAATAGAATTTTGAGCATCCTCTTGACAAAGGTGTTTTAGGGTGGCAAATAGGTGGGGGATACGAAGTCGTTCGTCACAAAAAGAAGGGTTTCAGGTGTTTGGGGTACATTTGGGAAAATCATTAATGTAAAAAGAGGAAGAAAACGGGGGCCAAGGACATCCCTGAAGAACTCCAATGCAAGTGCCGTGTTGATGGGCGGTCTTTAATGGTGAATACTGATTCCTATTAGTAAGGTACGAATTTAAAAATCAAGGCAGGCCCCCTTATACCATAAGGTCAAATTTTGGAGTAGGGGCCATGGTCTACTGTGTCAAACGCTTTTCTTAGGGCAAAAAAATTCCTAGCGATATTCCTTATTTTCCCTGCTTGTAAAGCATCTAGCATTTTTTTAATTGCACATTAGTGCTTTTATTTTTCCTGAATCCAAAATGGAGGGGTTGAGATTTTTTTGTGCCATTATAATGAATATAGTCTCCTGTGTGCGAGTTTTCTCAAAGTTTTGGATAGCAAGGGTAAGTTTGATTTTTGCCAAATTTTTTGTTTACATCTGTAGGGTCACCCTTTTATAAATTGGGTGTAACCCTTGCTGTCTTGAGTGTGTCGAAAAATCTAGTTTCCATGACTTTTTAAAAAAAGAAATGTAAAGCATGCGAAGGAATGGGCCCTCCCTTGTACAAAAAGGGGTGGGACGGGCGATTCCCTGAGTTATTTTTGAGTGACTTTATAATCGCAGTGATTTCCCTGGGCTCGTTGGTACAATATAAGAGGGAGTTTGGAAATTCCCATCTAGGTAGCCCGGCACGGGATTGGTACTGGGATTTTATGTGAGATTAGATCCATGTTTGGATGAAGCTTTATTTTGTTAGCTGTATCTTGGGATCGGGGTTTTTTCATAGGTTTAGTTAAACAGTATTCTTGTTTTTTTTTTCAGTTTGGGGGTCTCCAAAATTTGGGGAAAGTGTTTTCCGGTTTTTTTTTATATTTTCTTCGTGAATTGATGGAGTATATATTTGTTTGGCTTTTTTTTTTTTAAATTTGGTGGAACTGTTGATTTTTTTTAAAAATATCTTTGTAAAATTAAGCCCTGTCTATATTGTTTTTCATATTGGTCTTTTTAAAATTTTTTTCAGAATGCTGCTGGTTAGCCAGGGCCAAACCCGACCCTTTTTTTTTCGTTATCTTTTCGTTTTTAAGATAATGTTTGTTGTTAGTTAAGTTTTTTTTGTTAAAAAAAAATGTCTGCCCAATCGTCAATCCTTGGGTATTGGAGAATCTGTAGGCCATCACAGTTCTAGGTCGCTGTAAAATTTCCCCTTACGGGGGCCCTCGTCATGGAGTCAAATGAAACTTTGTTGTATTCAGTGGGGGCTTACTAATGTTTTTTAAGGGGAAGGTTGGGTGTGGTCTTAAAAAAGTGCGTCTGTGATTATCCCTGATTTGGGGGGGACTAGTATTTGGTCCATATGTGGCATATGGTTCATTGTCCATCATCAGGTTGGTTTAGTTATTTTTGGGATAAAAGTATTTGTTCATATTGTTGATAAATCATAACAGGCGATCATCTGGTAGCCAAGGTTGATATTGAAGTCCCGAAAAGAAAGGGCGCTTGTCATTTGTCTGTTTTTTTAGTGCCTTTGGGGGGGGGACGGGAAAATTTTCCGCGCGCCTCCCAAAAAATCGAAAAAATATAAAATTGAGTTTTTATTACGAAAAATACTCAACTTTTGGAACACAATGGTACCGAATGAAGTTTACACGTTTTTTAAAAAATTAAATCATTTATATCAGGTATGGGACGGCATGTTTGGTACCGATCTCCACGGGCCCATAATTTTTTGGAGTTATTTTTTTGTTTTTTTTCGCCTTTTTTTTTGCATTATTCTTTTTAATATAATAACTGACTATTTGGCCATAAAACATAGGTGGAGCAAAACGGCAACTTTGTGACTACCGGGAACCAACGGGAAGCTCAGCATTTTTCCCGCTCCCGAGGTGCCAGCCAGGAAACACCCCTTTATTTCCTTAACAGTTATATATCACCTGGCTTATTTGTCTTCAAATTGATCTAATAGATTAATAAACATCTAAAAAATATACAAACATGTTTAAAAACTCTAGAAAAAAAAAAGGCCCCTAAATGGCCCCCGAGATTTTCGGGGAAAATTTCGATTAAAAGGTAACTGGTCACCCTTCGTTCTAGAAGAGAAAACGGGGTTAGAGGCAAAAAGCACTAAACATCACTTTACTAAGAAAACACCCCCCCAAAAAACGCGATTTTGCGAAAAAATTTTTTTTTTTTTGAGGGGGGGCCGGCCGGCGTTCCCGGCCGATATCTCGGGGTAACTTATTCCCTATAAATTGAGTGGGTCCCCTTTTTTTACTTAATAAAAGGAATAATATTCACGTATTGTAAAATTTTGATTTTTCTTATTTTTACCCTAGAATTTTTTTGGAAATATTCCAAAAACTTTTGGAGTTTTGGGGAGTAAAGGGCAGATTTTTTTGCCCATAAACCAGATACTAACAACTTTTTTTTTTTGTGAAAAAAGTAAGGTATTTTAAAGGGGAAAACTTACGGTCCCAATTAGTATTAGCTTGTTTTTCTCGCACCAAATGTCCAAACCACCTTACTAGCCCCATATAAGATTCATCAAAATCAAGGGCATTTTCAGTAAATCATCTTTTCTCAGGTTTTTTTGTTTTAGGTATATTTTTTATAAATTTTTCAAGAAAAAGTGAGAACACTTTTTCTGTGCACCAAAAACTGGGGAAAACGGACGGAAAAAAAACGAGTTTTCGAAAAATTTTCCCTGTAGCCCCCTTTTAAATTTTCCCCTGAAAATTTGGGGGTTTTTTGTGGGGTAAACCCGGGAAATGGCACCGAGTTAAGGCGTCTCGAGGTTTTTTACGTAAAAATTTGCAAAAATGTATTCCCCTATTCATCACTAAAGCAAGTGGTGCTAATACAAGATAGTTGGTTTGGTAATAGATTGCAATACCACCCCCAACTTGTAAAAGGTCTGCAGTTTTTGATGCTGATATCCGGTTTTTGGGTAATACGTTTTTTCCTCTTAAGCCAGGGCTCGTAAAAAATGCAGGAAAGGGTGTTTTAGCGACCAAGAGTGCCAGGACTCATCATAGTGTTTTTCTTACGGACCGTGTTTTATTAAAACTCTAGACATTGAGCAGGTTCAGGTAGGCGACTTGTATGCTGGTAATAAAGGGATTACTTTCCAATAAGCTTTTATTGGTTGTTAGTTTTTGGAGGTTTTAAACAGGGTCAACGGGTTATTTATATCGTTAAAAGTGCGGTGAGTTCTAATACTGATATCTGTAGAGTGGAGTTTTGGTAATTTTATACTAAAACAATTTGGATATAATATATCATAGAAACATAATGAAGTTGTCCTAGTAAACATAGAATTGATATTTTCTATGTGTTTGCTAGAAGAACAAATACAACTGGTATAAACTATCTATAAAAAACAAATTACAAAAGCACCAGCCCCTTGAATTGCACAAAGGGTATAATATAATGTTTTTGGTGTTGTCTAGTATTGAGCTAGAAAGCTAAAATACAACTAGGGATAACTAATAATATAAAAATACAATTAAAAGATAAAACTCCACTTGCAATCTAATAAAGTTTTAACAAGAACAAGAGTATAACTAATTTTAAAAGACAAAAAAATACACAAATTAATGTTCCAAAAAAAATAAAATAAAAAATAAAAATGGAATGCTGGTATTTTAAAAAGAAAAAAGATGGTACAAAAGGGTAAAACAGTATAAGGGTTGGAGTAATTAACGAAATTTGGCAACAAAAGTTTAAAAAAAATTTTTAAAAAAATGATTAATGTACAAAAATAAAATTTACTGGGAGTAAATAAGGGGGTTTTAAAAAAAATTTTAGAAAATAAAAATATTACAAGAATATTGTAGTGGTATTTACTAGATTTTGGGAGTAAAGGTATTTAAAATAAGGAACTACCTTTAAATGAAATGTGGATTAAAAAAAGGTTTGGTATAGTAACAAAATAATGTCAAAAAAATTTAAGAGTAAATTGTACTGAATAAAAAAGGGATTTTACAATAAATTTGGTAACATCAATTAATGATTTAAAGAAATTGAGGTTTTAAAAAGACGAGAAAGTAAATTTTTAAACAATATTTTAGCAGACAAAGTAATTAAAAAATTAAAATACATAATGGGACTCCTTCTATAAAATCACATTACTGGGTAGTTTTTATTATTGCTAAGAATTGTACGTGAATTTGTGCAATAAAGGAGCAAAACAACACACACGTAAACTTTTTGGTGGGCATTGTTTATTAATTTTCTGTAAATTATATCCCGAAAATCGTGCAGTCATTTTCGTTTTGATTGGTATGTTACCTAATTTTTTTTTCCTAACTGAATTTTCCCCCATCCCCCCGGAAGCATTGTGTATTGTTTTCTTATTCTCTCGCTTTAAATTTTTTTGACTCTATACAGGAGGTTTGACGTTTTGTGGTGAAACT
>NW_026491114.1:0-2500 GCF_026875155.1 Cherax quadricarinatus
AGTTTTTCCAAATCTGTCAGCCCCACTCTTCCCACCCCCTCAGCATTCCCGTATTTTAAAACCCCTCCAAAATTGTTAAATAACAATGGTAATCACGCACCTTTCTCTCATTCGCCCTTTGCGGGAAAGTTTATATTTTTCTCGCTAATAAGCGAGCAACTGTTAATTTGGATTTTTGCAGTATTCATTTTACATTTTCGGTCTTGCTTTGCTGTGAACGAGGTGTTTTTAAAAGAGGTCAGACTGACAGAGAGAGAGAAAGAGAAAAGAGAAAGAGAGGGGAGAGAGAGAAGAAGAGAAGAGGAGAGAGAAAAGTCAGGAGACAGACGTCGAAATTAGACGCTGGGGGAAAAATCGATGTAAAAGGGTCAAACCAACAAAAGCAAAACGTAGCCAGCAGATGGCCCCAGAAAACAGAGGGGCATCGGAATGGACACAGACAGAGTCAGAAGACAATCAAAAAACCCAACACATGAACCCCCAAAAAACCCCTTTTTTTTCCCCCACGAAAGCTTCAATCTCTCGCGCGGGGATCATCTGCGTCTTTCAGTGTTGTCGAAGGGCAGTAAAAAACCTATTGAATTGGTTTCTGTGCTGTTGTGTTGTGTGGTTTTGTTGCTGTGGTGTTGTGTAGTGTGGTGTTGTGTTACTGGTATGTGTTACTGGGTTCTGGTTAAAGTTGTGTTGCTTTGGGTTTTGTTGCTGTGGGTCTTTTGTTGCTGTTGTTCTGTGTTGTGGTGTTGGTTGCTGTGTTTTTGTGTTGCGGAGTTGTGGTGGTGTGATTTTTTGGTGCTGTGATGTGCGTTGCTCGGGATTGGTTACTGTGGTGTGTTGATGTAGTGTTGTGTTTCTGTCGTGGTGTTGCTGTGATGTTGTGGTCGTGTGTTGTGTTGTGTGAGTTGTGGTGCTGGATGTTGTGTTGAGGGATGTTGTTGGGGCGTGTGTTGTGTTGTGGTATTATGTTTCTGTGGTTTTGTTGATGTAGTGTTGTGTTGCTGTGATGTTGTGGTGCGTGATGTTTGTTGCGTGGTATTATGTTTCGTGGTGTGTTATGTAGTGTTGTGTTTCTGTGAGTTTTGGTGCTGTGATGTTGTGGTTTCTGTGGTATTGGTTGCGCAGTTATGTTGCTGTGGGATTGTGTTGCTGTGGGGTAAAGTTGCTGTGATGTTTTTGTTGTGTTGCGTCGGGACCACCCACCACTGTCATGCCTCGCCAACCACCTCATCACAGCACAATATAAAATGGAATGAGGATGTGATCTCAAATTTTCAATTAATGGCGATGATGAAAGAAAAAAAACTTGGTTCTCTCACCACGGATTAAATTCATTATTTCCCCCAAAAAAACACCCCTCGAATCACCCCCCCCATCAATTGTCCTTCCCCACCACACACAAATTATAATATATATATATATATATTATATATATATATATATATTAATATATATATATATATATATATATATATATATATTATATATATAAAAATATTTTATACTATATATATATTTTATATAGTATATTTAGGATTGTTACTCCCCAAATACTTCTTGTTTTTCTTTAAGGGGTATGTTCTTTAAGGAGAATGGCAGTTTAAGGGGTTACCACCTTATTCTGCGAGAGCCGGAGGTGTTTAGACAGCAAGCAAGGCCAGAAGGACACCCACACAGCAATACATAGCGTCCCACACCTTACATCATCCCTCTCCGCTACTGAAACGTCAGAAAACGTACGTTAAATACCAGAAAACGTCCACTGCACATCAGTAACGTTGATTAAATGTCAGAAAAATCGAACAAACCAAAGAAAACATTCGTTAAACGAGAGAAAAACATCAATTAAACAAGGAAAACACAGATTAAACAAGAGAAAACTTGATTAAACAAGGAAAAACATAGATTAAACAAGAGAAAACTTGGTTAAACAAGGGAAACATAGATTAAAAAAGGAAAACCATATTTCAAACAAGAAAAAAACAGAGATTAAATAAGAGAAAACAGATAAAATAAGAGAAGCAGAGATTAAAAAAGAGAAAATATTGATTACACACACACACACACACATACACCGGGGCCAGGAGCTGAGTCTCGACCCCTGCAACCACAATTAGGTGAGTACACACACACACACACACACACAAACAAACACACACACACACACCACACACACACACACACCCCACACACACCCCACACACACACACACACCACACAACCACCACACACACCGGGGCCAGGAGCTGAGTCTCGACCCCTGCAACCACAATTAGGTGAGTACACACACCCCAACACACACACACACACACACACACACACACACACACATACCCCACACACACACACCAAAACACACACACACCACACACACACACACACACACACACACACACAAGCACGTCAAGAAGTTAGAGAAAATACAAAGGTTTGCAACAAGGCTAGTCCCAGAGCTCAAGGGAATGTCGTACGAGGAAAGGTTAAGGGAAATCGGACTGACGACATG
>NW_026491114.1:7500-21324 GCF_026875155.1 Cherax quadricarinatus
ACACCATACAGAAGTTCATCACAATAAATACACATACTCAGGTTTTGGGGACCCCTGTATATGGCACTGTAACCACCTTGTTTTCCTGGGGGCCTACAGGTGTCTGGGCCAATGACCATGCGGGGGGAAAAGGGGGGGAGGAGGGAAAGGGGGGTGTGAAGGGGACAAGAGGGGGGAGGTAACAAAGAAATCCCTTTTACTTCCAATCTTAAACTTGTTTAACCGGTGGCTAAAGCTCTGCTCACACGGCGAGGGTCTGGTTCGATTCCCAACCAGGGTAGAAAATTGGGGGTGGGTTTTTTTTTTTACACCTGTTGTCTATGTTCACCCAAACGTAAAAAGGGTCCCGGGGGTCAGTCGATTGGGGGGTGGGGCCATCCCGGGACAAAACTGACCCAATTTTCGGGAAATGCTGGGCATACAAGCGGGTTTATGTATGTATGTCATGAGTCAGCTTGGTTGTTACTTGTAGTAAATAAAATATTTTTTTTTTTAAACTCGAGTGATTTTGGGGGCATTTAAAATAAAATAGAGAGGTTAACTCTGGGTAAACACTGGAGTACACCGCTCAGGGTTCTTTGGAGTATTCACGTCTCACTGAATATACAGACATACACAGCTCCCGGGTTTTTACATTGAGGTAACACCGCTCAGTGTTATACCACAGATATCACCTCTCAATGTATTTACAAGGGGATACACCGCTCAAAATTCGACATTTTGAGATAATACACCTCCGGATATTTACAGATATACCTTCTCAGCGAAAACGTGAAAAATAACTTTAGTGTTATACACTGAATCCATTTCTCGTGTCTGTACACGAAGTACGAAGTCTGCGATACAAACCCCTCGGTACGTAAACACAAAGTTTACCCTTTCCCCTGTACAAAAAAAAAAAATAATAATAGAAAATTTTAAAAAAAAAAAAACAATGGTTTTATTTTTAATAATTACTGTAAAGCTGTAATAAAAAGGAACAAAGGGTAGTAATCGTGTGTTAATAAGACAATCAATCATTATCTTTACAGCCTCGTTCCGCTGAAAAGGGACCCAGGAATGGGTATTGTTGGGCCCCCCCTGTGACGTCAAGTTTGCGTCTTAAGAGTGAATGGCAAAAAAAAGAGATTTAACAAGAGTATAAAATTGTGTTTTGGACCTTTTGTTTTTTCTTAGGTGTCTTTTGAAAATCTTTTCGTTGTTTCCACAGACTGTCGTTTTTCTTGTTGAGTTTTTATACAATGATGTGTTGCCCGGGTTTCCCTTCTTTATTGAGGTTATACCTACCTGGAGGTTACCTGGAGGTTATTGGGGATCAAAGCCCCCGCGGCCGGTCCCTGACCAGGGGCCCCCCGATGGGTCAGGGCCCGATCAATGGTGTTCTGCTGGGCCCCCGCATCCAAGTCCAGCCACAGCCCGGGTGATCCGGCACTGCTTTAGGTATCTGTTTCCCGCTCTCTCTTTAAGGCAGCCCGGGGTTTTGGCAATTCCCCCAAAGTTGATGGAGGTGTTTGAACAGTTTTGGGCCCCCAAAGGGTTTTTTAATTAAGCGATGGCACTAGCGAACTATTCCCGAGGTCCAAATTTAAATGTTTTAAAAACGGGTAAGTAACTACTATATCAAAATTGAACGAGGTTGGGAGCATTGAGGTGCAGGGAAACAGCATACAAAATTTGGGAAACACCGTTACCTCACAAACAGGGAAATAATTTTTTCCTTAAAATGTGGGGGAAAAGTTTAGCGTAGGCCTAAGTAAGTGTGGATGGGGGCAAGTCTGTCACACCCCCTTTACCCACCCTACCCACCCCCCCTGCACCCCCCCACCCCCCCTACCCACCACCCCCCCTACCCCACCCCCCACCCTACACCACCACCCACCCTACACCCCCCAAACCCACCCTGCACCAAACCCCCCACCCCCCCACCCCCACCCTCCCCACCACCCACCACCCAACCACCCACCCAAAAACACCCACCCTACCCACCCCCCATACGAAAACTTGGTTCGTAAAATAATCTTGATTTTACGGACAAGCAAGGAAAAAGGGTAAAGAAAAAATCATTTTCTTCCGTGGCATACGTGTAGTAGGATACAGAAGGATGTCGCACGCAATCTGTGGGACATGAAAAAAAAATCCTTGGAAGGAATTCCAAAATCACATGAAACCCTTTGCTCTTCCAAAACACCATATTCTTTTACTAACTAAAAACGCCTCAAAAAATGCCCAAAAACCTAGCAAGTGTTTTCGGTTTGCAATAAAGATGTAAAACTTTGGGCGGGTATCAAAAGGACAAAAGGGAGAATAAAAAAAAAAATTTATAAAGAAAACAAGGATGACCTCTTGGATATCTACCAAAATATATAAAACTGGAGAAGGAGATAGGGTATCAAAAAATCAGAATGCCCATACCCAACAAGACTCGAAACTCCCTACCCCCCACATGGTGCAAGCCAGACCCACCCCCCCAGTCTTAGCCCCTAAACCCACGTGATGGTGCTGGCCCCAAGCCCCCCCAGGCATAGCCCAAAACCCCTCATGCTGGGCGGGCCCAACCCAGCCCCCCCCCCCAGCCCCTGCTGCCCCAAACCCCAGCCCCCCCCCCTCTGCCAGCCCAGCTCCCGGGGACATACCCCCAAACCACCACAAAAAAAAAATAACAACCCTCATTGCAAAAGACCGGGGCCCCCAATACAGATGTGGAGAGGAGTTCCCCCTTCCCCTTATGGGGAAAGTAGAGGGAATAGGATGGGGGGGGGCCTGGTTGGATCTGGGGGTTTATAGTGCAGTCCCAGAACCTGCAGAAATTACAACACACCTCCCAACAATTCCAACCAAAGGTAAATTTGTGCAAAATTATTTGGGGATCTGTAAGCATGGAAAAACGGGGGGAAAAAAAAAAGGGGCGCTACTTTGCCCACCCCAAAAAATGGCGACCTCCTGTCAAAAGGGGGTGTGTCGTTTTCTTCCTGAAATTTCTTTCACCCAAAAATGTGCCCCCCTCGGCCCTCCGAAGCAGTGTTAAAATCGAATGCCCTGCATCCATCAAAAAGGGACCAGGAGGCACAGCCCCCACAAGACAAAAAATTAGTACGACAACCCAACCCCGGGTGTTTTTTATGGCAAAAAACGAAAAAAAAATGGAAGGAAATAACAAAAATAGCCCCACCCCCTTTGGAGCCTTTTTGGACGGGGCGCCCAGTGGACCCATGGCCCCCCCGAATTATACAACTACTGAGCCAATAAAAAAAACCCCCCCAAAAAAAAACAAAAAACAACCTCGTTCTATTTGCAAAAAACGGGCCCTTTGCCTCCACCAACAACAAAATACCTTTTACGTGGCTCAGTGGAGTCAAATGCAATGTTTGCCCCTTACAGAGACCCACAAAAGATCCTTTGACGGGAAAAAGGAAAAGTGGTTAGCCCTTTTTAGATGCACAGAAAAAAACGGGAACGGGGGGGGTTTGGGCCTTATGAAAAGAGTCCCTTATCTCCGGATTTTCTGAACCCCAAATGAGGAGTTAATTTCAATAAAATGGGAAAACCAAAACCTATCATTGTGGTTGTATACAACCCCAATGCAACCCCCCAAACAGTTAAAGGAACAGCTACTGAAAATCATTTCGTTTGGAAAACCCTTTCCGCTCCATCCCCAAAAAATTTTTCTGCTTGGGATTTCAACCTAAGGCATACAAAATGGGAAAAATGTAGAAATAATGTTTAGCTGAAAAATTCCCCCCCCAGGTAGCGCGATGAAAGGCACACCACATACTACAAAATCTCCCGTGAAAAACACACCTTAACCGCAGATAGTGGAGCCAACAAGAAAAAAACACACTTGAAACCCTTTTCTTTACAAATAATAGGACCCGATAAGAGTAAAAATCAAAAACAACAATTTCCATCACAATCTAATCGAAGTCCAGACTACATGGGATAGGGGGCCCGAACAACAGAAATGCGTACCTGTAAGGGGGTTTTTCACAAAATACAATTTCAAAAACAAAAACATCAAAAGGACCAGGGAAACCATGTCCCAAACGAAAAATGTTTGGGAAGATGTCTTAAATACATGACCCAACCATCCTTTTAAAGGGGTCAACTGCCTGGGAGCCAAGCATGTTCTAGGCATATTTCCCCCAAGAAAAAGAAAAGCAGGGGAAAAATGGGGGGAAAAGACCCCCTCACAAAAGGGCGCAAATCACTGAGCCCTCAGGGGTCTAGAATATCTGAACACGAGGGACCTGACCGGAAGGGAAAAATCGAACTTAAGCAATGACTTTACAGGAACCCGAGAGGCAGGAGGAGCTTAAAACTATTAGGGAAATTGAAAAGAAAATTTAAAATATTTCTTTTTAAGCCCAAAAAAAAGGGAAATACCACATCTTGGTGGCCCTTACTCAAAGGATTGGGGCTTACACAGACGACAACAAGGGAAAAGAGGAAATAATGAAACCCCGTACACCTTTTGTTTAGTGAACCACAATCGGCTAGGATCGAGACCCAAAAATTTCTTCATGAAAGAGCCCAAAAATCCATAAAGTATGCCGATTTCCGACTTACCCCAACCCCCGTAGATTTCGAAAAGCATTGACAACAGCCTATCACTCAGCCCCGGCCCCGACTCGGGAACCTGTTTTCATTAAGAACTGCAAAAAACCCCTTCCCCGCGTGCCCAAGACACTATGGGGGGAGCTTGGACATGGGTGAAATTCCCCCAGTACTTAAAAAAAACGGGAAAAGCCCCCCTCCATAAAGGGGGGGGGGCGCAAAACATTTGCTAAGAAAATATAACCAATAGCTTGCATCCCCCCTCATAAAAATCTTTGAAAGATGCTAAGAAGCAGGGTTGCAAATCAGGATTCCCCAAAAAGCACAAACCGGGGAACTGGGGGTTCAGGCGGTCGCTCCCGCCTCTCCCAACACTGGACACTTGAAAGGCCTTGGTCATGGGAAAAAATCAAAGCAGAGTAATATACACAGACTTTTCAAAAGCTTTGACAAATGCATCATGGGGTAATAGCCCATAAAAAAGTGCTAAAGGAAAAACTGGGAAAGTGGGGGGAAAGGATCTTCAACTTCCTAACAAAACGAACAAAAGAGTATGGGCAACAGAGTTAAATGGGGGTGCCCTAGTGAAGGCCTTTTCCCAAAAGGGACAGACTCGCCCCCACTTATTCCTTATCCCATATCGACATAAAAAGATATACCCCAAGCCGGATCATCCTTTGCGGATATACTAGGACTGCGAGGCTGTCATCGCTGAGGACGCGGTTAACCCCAAGAAGATAAAAAAAAAGTTTTCCGTGGGGAACGGAAACAATATATGTTCAATGGGACAAAATTTCCAAAATACTCCCTTATGGGAAAAAAGAGGGGGATAATAACAAACAGAGTAACACTGACTCCGGCCCTACAATAGACGGAAAAATAATGTAAGGGGGCCTGGGATATAATGTCTGAGGACTCACTTTCAAGGATCACACATTGCCCCCGATCGCACGTGCAAGAAAATGATAGGATGGATAATGGAACTTTTAAAACAAGATGCCAAGCCCATGATGATCCTTTCAAATCACTTGTTCTCTTAGGGTGGAAAACGCTTACATTTCATTCCATACAAAGCCCGGAAGTTTGTTTCAAACCCCTTGCACTTTCTCTAAATTTTTTGACGTGCTTGACCAGGTGTAGATTCCAAATGGTGTGATACCCAGTATGGGCCTGACAAAAAGGGGTGTACAGAGTCTTGAACGATTCCTTACTAAGGTATCGGAAAAGCTATCCGTAGGTTTGCCAGACGCCCGTACGCTGCAGCAGTTATCTGATTGATGTGCACCTCAGGAGACGTGCTCGGTGTTATACTCACCCCCAGATCTTTTTCCTTGAGTGAGGTTTGCAGTCTTTGGCCACTTAGACTATACTGTGTCTGCGGTCTTCTTTGCCCTTCCCCAATCTTCATGACTTTGCATTTGGTAGGGTTAAATTCAAGGAGCCAGTTGCTGGGCCAGGCTTGTAGCCTATCCAAGTCTCTTTGTAGTCCTGCCTGATCCTCGACCGATTTGATTCTCCACATTAACTTCACATCATCTGCAAACAAGGACACTTCTGAGTTTATCCCTTCCGTTATGTCGTTCACATATACCAAAAACAGCACTGGGCCTAGGACTGACCCCTGTGGAACCCCGTACCATGACTCGTTGTTGCCTCCCTGTCAGGCATTCTCTGATCCATTGCAGTGCCTTTCCTGTTATGTGTGCCTGATCCTCTAGCTTTTGCATTAACCTGTTGTGAGGAACTGTGTCGAAGGCCTTCTTGCAGCCCAAGAAAATGCAGTCTATCCACCCCTCTCTCTCTTGTCCTACTTCTGTCACCTTGTCATAAAACTCCAGTAAGTTTGTGACACAGGATTTTCCTTCCCTGAAACAGTGTTGGTTGTCGATTATACACTTGTTTCTTTCCAGGTGCTCCACCTCTTTCCTCCTGATGATCTTCTCCATGACTTTGCATACTATACACGTTAGTGACACAGGTCTGTAGTTTAATGCCTCATGTCTGTCTCCTTTTTTAAAAATTGGGACTACATTTGCCATTTTTCATACCTCAGGGAGTTGCCCAGTTTCAATGGATGTGTCAAAGATCTTTGTTAATGGCATCCACAGCATCTCTGCTCCCTCTCTAAGGAACCACGGAGAGATGTTGTCTGGTCCCACCGCCTTTGAGGTGTCAAGCTCACATAGCAGCTTCTTTACCTCCTCCTCGGTTATGTGTACCTTATCCAGCACTTGTTGGTGTACCTCCCTGTTTTGATTTCCTGGAGTCCTGCCAGTTTCCACTGTAAATACTTCTTTAAATCTCGTGTTGAGCTCCTCACATACCTATTGGTTGTTTCTTGTGAACTCCCCATTATCCTTCATCAGTCTGATTACCTGGTCATTGACTGTTGTTTTCCTCCTGATGTGGCTATACAACAGCTTCGGGTCAGACTTGACTTTCGATGCTATGTCATTTTCATATTGTCGTGGAGCCTCCCTTCTTATCTGTGCATATTCGTTTCTGGCTCTTTGGCTAATCTCTTTATTTTCCTGAGTTCTTTGTCTTCTGTGCCTTTTCCATTCTCTAGTACACCTAGTTTTTGCCTCCCTACACCTTTGGGTGAACCAAGGACTCGTTCTTTTCTTTCCATTAATTCTGTTTCCCCTGGGAACAAAGTTCTCCTCTGCCTCCTTGCATTTTGTTGTCACAGTCCATCATTTCTTGTACTGGTTTTCCTGTCTGTTCTCTCTCCCACTGAATACATTGCAGGAAGTTCCTCATGCCTGAGTAGTCCTCCCTTTTGTAGTTTGGTTTTTCCCATCCTATTTATGCTACTCTCTCCACTTGAAGCTCAACTATGTAGTCAAAGCACAGAACCACATGATCACTAGCTCCTAGGGGCCTTTCATACATGATATCCTCGATGTCCGAACTACTCAAGGTGAATACAAGGTCCAGTCTTGCTGGATCACCTCACCCTCTCTCTGGGAGTGTTTTAACAGTTGAGCATGTGTGTGTGTTTGGGGTGTGTGTGGTGTGTTTGTGTGGTGTGTGTGTGTGGTTGTGTCTGTGTACCTTTGGGTGTTCCTATTTCTTCCTCAGGGAAACCCCCCTCGGGGGGTCTTTTTCCAAGGGAACCCCACCTTCCTCTTTTTGTAGGCCCCAGCGATTGCCCCAGAAGTTTAAAAATTTCCCCCCGAATATAAAAAAAAAATTTATTATAAAAAAAATTTTAATTATAAAAATTAAAAATATAAAAAATAATTATAAAAAAAATAAATAATAATTATTTGATAACTTAAAAAATTAAAATAAAAAAATACAATAAAAATAAAAATTAATAAAAATAAAAATTTAATAAATTTACAACAAATAATTAATAAAATAATTATAATAATAAAAAAATAATTTTAATTAGATAATAAAATTTAAAAATAATAGTCGTAATTTTTCCAGACTTCTTTTTGGCTAAAGAAAGATTCGCTTCTCTTTTTAATTTTTTTTTGTATCATTTTCAAAATTGTCTTGCTGCCGTTTCATTTTGCCCTTGTTTCGGTCTTATAAAGTCGTAATGTTTCGCTCAGTTCTCCGAGTTTCCCTTATCTCTCGTATTCCTGGGTTTCCCTTATCTTTTCAGTATCTCCTGATTCCATTATCTCTCAGTATCTCCCCGAGTTCCATTATCTCTCATATCTCCTGAGTTCCATTATCTTCAGTATCTCCTGATTCCATTATCTCTCAGTATCTCCTGAGTTCCATTATCTCATATCTCCTGAGTTCCATTATCTCTCAGTATCTCCTGAGTTCCATTATCTCTCAGTATCTCCAGAGTTTTCCCTTATCTCTAAGTATCTCCTGAGTTCATTATCTCTCAGTATTCTCCGGATTCCATTATCTCTCAGTATCTCCTGATCCATTTTCTCTCAGAATCTCCGAGTTTCCCTTATCTCAGTACTCCCGAGTTCCATTATCTCTCAGTACCTCCTGAGTTCCATTATCTCAGTATCTCCTGAGTTCCATTATCTCTCAGTATCTCCTAGTTCCATTAATTCTCTCAGTATCTCCTGAGTTCCATTATCTCTCAGTATCTCCTGAGTTCCATTATCTCTCAAAATCTCTTTAGTTCCATTATCTCTCATATCCTGATTCCATTATCTCTCAGTATCTCCCGAGTTCCATTACCTCAGTATCTCTTGAGTTCCATTATCTCTCAGTATCTCCTGAGTTCCCTTAATCTCAGTATCTCTTGAGTCATTATCTTCAGTATCTCCTTTATTCCCTTATCTCATGTATCTCTTGAGTCATTATTCCCCAGTAACCCTGAGTTCCATTATCTCTCAGTATCTCCTGAGTTCCATTATCTCTCAGTATCCCTGAGTTTTCCCTTATCTCTCAGTATCCCTGAGTCATTATCTCTCATATCTCCTGAGTTCCATTATTCTCAGTATCTCCTGAGTTCCCTTATCTCTCAGTATTCCTAGTTCCATTATTCTCAGATCTCCTGGTTCCATTTTCTCATTCTCCTGAGTTCCATTATTTTTCAGTATCTCCGAGTTCCATTATCTTCTCGTATTCCTGAGTTCCATTATTTCTCAGTATTCCTGTTTCCTTATCTCAGTATCCCTGAGTTCCATTTTTTCTCTTTTCTCCTGAGTTCCCTTATTCTCAGTATTCCTGAGTTCCCTTATCCCATATTCTGGTTTCCTTACCCCAGTATCTCCTGTTCCATTATTTCCTATCTCCTGAGTTTCCTTTTCTCAGTATTCCTGGGTTCCCTTATTTCTCATATCTCCTGATTTCATTATCTTTTTAGTTTTTCTAGGGTTTAAATTAATTTTTTCCCCCGAAAAATTCCCATTTTTCCGGTATCCTTACCTTAATTTTAGGGGTTTCTTTTTCCCTGGTTTTTTTCTCTCTCTCCTTTCCTCTTCTCTCTATCTTCTGTCTGTCTGTCTGTCTTCTGTCTGTTGTCTGTCTACTGTCTGTCCCGTCTGTCTGTCTGTCTGTCTGTCTGTCTGTCTGTCTGTCTGTCTGTCTCTGTCTCTCTCTCTCTCTCTCTCTCTCGACTCTCTCTCTCTCTCTCTCTCTCTCTCTCCTCTCTATCTATCTATCTATCTATCTCTATCTTTAATCTATTACAAGGTTTTAGAACTCTTGTTTCCTCGGAGGTTCTTTACATCTATCCATCCGTCCATTTCTCTCTCTCTCTCTCTCTCTCTCTCTCTCTCTCTCTCTCTCTCTCTCTCTCTCTCTCTCTCTCTCTCCCCTCTCTCTCTCTCTTGTCTATCTCTCTACTTCTACAAGTTATTATACTCTTGTTTCCTCGGAATCTCTATCCATCGATCCATTTCCAGGAGATGAGCATACCGTGAGCCTCCATGGTCGCTGCTACCCACAACTACCTGTCTAGGTCTGAGTTAGCGTGGAGATGAGCTCATGTCTCGCCGGATCATCTCCCTCTTTCGTTCCCATCACTGACTGACGCGCTGGTGATGCATGCTTCGTGACAGGCCTGACGCACGTCGGGTGGGGCGTACTGAAAGATTATTGAGAATTCTGAAGGCAGTGCTGAGATTAGCTGCCCTCGTGTATGTGATGCAGATGTTACGGCGATTTACGTGCATTTCTGGTGATGTGTTGGGCGTGATGTTCACTCCAAGGTCCTTCTCTCCATTAGTGATGTTTGCAGTTTGTCCCGTCTCAATCTGTATTCCGTCTTCGATCTTCTCTCCTAATCCCTAGTTTACACAATCTATCTATCTATCTATATATACATATATACATATATATATATATATATATATGCAATAAGATCACAGTAAACAGGTGATTTCAGAATATGCAAAACAACCACTCTGAAAGAATAGAGAAATTCCAAGCGCTTTCGTGACTACTCACATTATCAAGGAACTATGAAAGTAAAGCATCCAAGGAAGCTATATAAGGGGTCTGGTCGGCACCTCACTATCAGATCCCACAACGGTTTAAACACGTGACGCGCGGCGAGTCAACTTGGAAAGGTCCTTGGCACAACTCACCCCACAAACTATTCTACCCAAGAAATAAGAAATTTTAAAGATTATTTGTCCAGTGTATTATTAAATTCTTCCCAAATTCTATTAATTATAAATGGATCTAATTATATAAACCAAAGGAAATATTCATATTATTGTCAAAAAGCTTTTTATGAAACAAGATTCAATTAATATCCTGTCGACCATGGACTGCTTAATACTACTTTCTCAACTTTTTGAAAATCAATTGGATGGTTAAAATCTCTTACATGAAATAAATAGAGCATTGGAATCTTGTCCAGTTCTAATGCTATATTTATGTTGTTTTAATCTTAGTTCGAGATTTTTACCAGTTTGACCGTAATAAACTTTATCGCAAATTTTACAAGGAATCTTATAGACACATCCATCAGCATTTTGGGGGGAATTCTTTATCAAAAGATTTTTTACTGTATTCAAAAATCTCGATACAGTAAAAAATCTTTTGATAAAGAATCCCCCCAAAATGCTGATGATGCTGTTTACTGTGATCTTATTGCATATAATATGTATATATATATATAATATATATATAAATTATATATATATATATATATATATTATATATATATATATATATATATATATATATATATATATAAAAATATATATATATATATATATATATATATTATATATATATATATTAATATATATGTATATATATATATATAATATTATATATATATAAAATATATATATATATATATATAATATATAATATATATATATATAATATATAATATATTATATATATATATAATATATATATAATATATACATATTGTATATATATATGTCGTGCTGCATAAGTAAAATTGGTCAATTAGAAAGAGCTCATTTAAAATTAAGTTCCTTCTAAAAATTTTCTCTTATAAGTTTAAAGATATCTTTTATTTATCTCAATGTAGAAATTAATAATTCTGTACCAAAAGAACCTTAGAAAACTTACCTAACCTTATTATAAGAAGGGCAATTTAATTTAGCCTAATACAACTAAATATATCTTAGATAAGTTTACAATGATTTAATAATAAACAAACACAAAGAAATATATTTTTTTCCCGTTAGGTTCAGAATAATTTTTGCGATATTATTCTGAACTGAGGCAGATTACGTAAACTTTCTCTGTCGTGTCTTGTTACTGTCGTCAGTACTGATGCTTCTGCCGTAGCACAGTGTCATTACTGTCTATGATGGAACATAATGCCACTACTGCCTCTGATGGAACATAATGCCACTACTGCCACTGATGGAACATAATGCCACTACTGCCACTGATAGAACATAATGCCACTACTGCCTCTGATGGAACATAGTACCACTACTGCCACTGATGGAACATAGTGCCATTACTGCCTCTGATGGAACATAGTGCCACTATTGCCTCTGATGGAACAAAGTGCCACTACTGCCTCTGATGGAACATAGTGCCACTACTGCCATTGATGGAACAATGCCACTACTGCCTCTGATGGAACATAGTGCCACTACTGCCACTGCTGGAACAATGCCACTACTACCTCTGATGGAGCATAGTGCCAGTACTGCCTCTGATGGAACATAGTGCCACTACTGCCTCTGATGGAACATAGTGCCACTACTGCCACTGATGGAACATAGTGCCACTACTGCCTTTGATGGAACATAGTGCAACTACTGCCTCTGATGGAGCGTAGTGCCAATACTGCCTTTGACGAAACATAGTGCCAATACTGCCTCTGATGGAAAATAGTGCCACTACTGCCTCTGATGGAACATAGTGCCACTACTGCTCTGATGGAACATTATGCCATTACTGCCACTGATGGAACATAGTGCCACTACTGCCTTTGATGGAACATAGTGCCACTACTTCCTCTGATGGAACATAGTGCCACTACTGCCTCTGATGGAACATATTGCCACTACTGCCTCTGATGGAACATAGTGCCACTACTGCCTCTGATGGAACCTAGTGCCACTACTGCCACTGATGGAACAATGCCACTACTGCCTCTGATGGAACATAGTGCCACTACTTCCTCTGATGGAACCTAGTGCCACTACTGCCACTGATGGAACAATGCCACTACTGCCTTTGATGGAACATAGTGCCACTACTTCCTCTGATGGAATATAGTACCACTACTGCCTCTGATGGAACATGTTGCCACTACTGCCTCTGATGGAACATAGTGCCACTACTGCCACTGACGGAACATAGTGCCACTACTGCCTTTGATGAAACATAGTGCAGCTACTGCCACTGATGGAACAATGCCACTACTGCATTTGATGGAACCTAGTGCCACTACTGCCACAGACGGAACATAGTGCCACTACTGCCTTTGATGAAACATAGTGCCACTACTGCCTCTGATGGAACATAGTGCCACTACTGCCTCTGATGGAACATAGTGCCACTACTGCCTCTGCTGGAACATAGTGCCACTAATGCTTCTGATGGAACATTATGCCATTACTGCCTCTGATGGAACATAGTGCCACTACTGCTTCTGATGGAACATAGTGCCACTATTGCCTCTGATGGAACATAGTGCCACTACTGCCTCTGCTGGAACATAGTGCCACTACTGCCTCTGATGGAACATAGTACCACTACTGCCTCTGATGGAACATAGTGCCACTACTGCCTCTGATGGAACATATTGCCACTACTGCCTCTGATGGAACATAGTACCACTACTGCCTCTGATGGAACATAGTGCCACTACTGCCTCTGATGGAACATAGTGCCACTACTGCCTCTGATGGAACATAGTGCCACTACTGCCTCTGATGGAACATAGTGCTACTACTGCCTCTGATGGAACATAGTGCCACTACTGCCTCTGATGGAACATAGTGCCACTACTGCCTCTGATGGAACATAGTGCCACTATGCCTTGATGGAAATAGTGCCACTACTGCCTCTGATGGAACATAGTGCCACTACTGCCTCTGATGGAACATAATGCCACTACTGCCTCTGATAGAACATGGTGTCACTACTGCCTCTGATGGAACATATTGCCACTACTGCCTCTGATGGACATAGTACACTACTGTTGATTGGGAAAATGTGCCACTACTGCCTCTGAAGGAAAAATAGTGCTACTACTGCCTCTGATGAAATAGTGCATACTGCCTCGATGGGACTTGCCCAAATGCCTTGATGGGCATAGGTCTACTGCTCCGATGAAAAAGTCCCAAATGCCTTGATGAAAATGTCCCCTCTGCCTCGAGGAACATAGTG
>NW_026491125.1:0-21384 GCF_026875155.1 Cherax quadricarinatus
CACCCTTTGAGCAATACCCACCCACTGAGTAATACCCACCCCCACTGAGCAATACCCAACCCACTGAGAAATACCCACCATCGGTAAAAGTTTGAAGCTGATGTATCAAGTATAATGGATTGATGCTGCTCATAAAGAACTATTCAAGTTACTGCACCAAAAACTAAATAGGAAAGGGTCTAACAGTGATCAGAGAGAATATGTATGTCACTAGTTTGTACGAACCTTTTCCAAAAATTTGGGCCGTACGTGTTTTTTCTTTTTTTCTTTTACATAAATAAATTTTACAGCCTAAGGGGTATTATCCTACCTTAGCTAAATTATGTCATGTGGGTTCGATAACGTGGATGGGGTTTAAAAACACTAAACGTAGGCTGGTTAGTACGTATAATTATAAGGGAAAAGTATGGGAAACACCATCAGCCGACCTTCTTCTCCTTGCTCCCTATCTCAGACTGACCCACCGGTGCCTACAGGGTGAGCGGTGTTTGAAAACATGCTATGGTCAACAGAAAACGTGAATAACAGTCATGATTCACACAGACGGTTGGTAGTGAGTCATCTATGGTAAAACTGGTTACTGGTATACTAGGAACTGGTACTACTACTGAAATTACAAAGCCCAACCCTATCTAAGGTATACTACCATCCCCCAGGATATGACCAACAACTGTCCACTAGCATCCAGGTACCTACTTAATGCTTGGGTAAACGGGGGCCAACAGGTGTTAGGAAACATGCCCAACTTTTTCCACCCTTTCTGGGGATCAAAACCATGGTATGTTAGCAGAGTCCGCTGCCAATCCGAGCCACGAGCCAGTTACATAAATGAACTTTCAGTTAAATTATATATTTCTTATACTCGGTTAGAGCAGGGTAACGTATATTAAAATATATTTCCCTATAACTCCCAGACAATAATGAAATTAAAAAGAAGGTTGGCTTACGTCTGGCACCGCGAGACATATGCTGGCATTTTTTTTCACGTATTTTCATATATATGGTAACAAATGTGGAGTGCGGGTTGCATGTGAAAGGGAGCCGAATATTGCACTTCCCCAAATATGCAAAACTGAAGGCAGAATTATCTTGTGTGAGGTAAGAAAACAGAGCGTGTTTACAGGACATTCAGTAATAACATATTACCATCCAAAACATTACTGTCAAGACTTCTGGATGCACGATGAACCTTTACTGAAAGAACAATTTTTTTTAATATCTAAAAATAATAATAGGTTCGTTGTGAATGGTTTATTCAATACGTTATCGCGTTCTTGTGTGTAACATGCAAGAAATCCTTTGCAGACGATACTAGAATCCGGATGAGTGTGGCATCCACTAAGGACACAGCAAACCCCCAAAGTTGATATAAACAATCTTTCAGTGGATCACTAACAACAATATGTTACTCTTTTATGGGAAGTAAGAGGAAGTAAAGACTGGAACGGAGTATAAAACAAACTCGAATCGCTCAACAGAAGGTGACATTAATGTGAGAGACCTGGGAGTGATCAGGTCAAAAGAGCTCACCTTCAAGGATCGTAAGTGTTACTCTCACAACCACAAGAAAAATGATGAGCGGATAACTAGAACGTTCAAGGTGGAACACTGCTGTATTTGTAACAGCTCCGTTTACAGCAGGCGAAATTGTAGACATGGAGAATGTTGCAGAGAACCTTCACTGTTCAATAAATTCAGTCAAAGCACCTAAATTACTGGGAACCTTCGAAGTCTCTCGATCTATAGTCTTTGGAAGGTAGACGCTAAAGATACATACACCTAGAATTCTAAAAGGATTGGTCCCAAATCTGCATACACGCAAATCATTTTCCATGAAAGTAAGGGGCTTGGTAGACGGTGCAAAATACTCACAAAGAAAATAAGGGTTGCAATAAGTATGGTAAGGAAAAACTCGGAGGATAACCAACAGACCCTCGGCGGTCTTCAATAAAGAAGTGGACAAGTTCTGAAGTCATTGCCGATCAGGAAGGATGTGGTGCACATGTGGATTTAGTGTAGCTAGCACCAGCAGTTTTTTTAGTTTAATGTTTATTATGCACCCCATACCCAGCACCAGCAGTCTGGTTGATTAGGCCTCCACGAGAGGGTAGGTCTGAGGACCAAGCCGCGAGGGCACTGACCCTTGAAACACTCTCCAGGCAGACTCCCAGGCTATACTTCTCTGTTGACTGCTACATATTCTCAGTACGTTCAGACCTCTCACTTACCATACACACAAATTACGAAGATTACGGGTGTTCAATTATGATTTTGAAAGTACTAAATTATTATATAAGGTATAAATATATATAAACAAGTATAGTGAGTGCTGATGGTAAATCACGTTTTAACGTGCGTAAGCTGAAATAGTTATAATGAATGCTGGTGGTAATGAGTGTTGGAACACACTAATGGCTGACTAAGAGTGATATTTGGAGCATACAAATAGGGTGAGGTGATTGTAATGAGTGGTGGAGCACACAGTGGGTGGCTGTAACGAGCAATGTTTGGAGCACCTAGTGGGTGCTGTAACGAGTAATGTTTTGGAGCACACTAGTGGGTGGCTGTAACCAGTAATGTTTGGAGCACACTAGTGGGTGGCGTAACGAGCAATATTCGGAGCACACTAGTGGGTGGCTGTAACGAGTAATATTTGGAGCACACTAGTGGGTGGCCTGTAACGAGTAAGTTTGGAGCACACTAGTGGGGTGGCTGTAACCAGTAATATTTGGAGCACACTAGTGGGTGGCTGTAACGGGGTAATGTTTTGGAGCACACTAGGGGTGGCTGTAACGAGCAATATTTGGAGCACACTAGTGGGTGGCTGTAACCAGAAGTTTGGAGCACACTAGTGGGTGGCTGTAACCAGTAATGTTTGGAAGCACACTAGTGGGTGGCTGTAACGAGCAATATTTGGAGCACACTAGGGGTGGCTGTAACCAGTAATGTTTGGAGCACACTAGTGGGTGGCTGTAACGAGCAATGTTGGAGCACACTAGTGGATGGGTGTAACGAGTAATGTTTGGGACACACAGTGGGTGGTGTAACCCGTAATGTTTGGAGCACACTAGTGGGTGGCTGTAACGAGCAATGTTTGGGGCACACTAGTGGGTGGCTGTAACGAGCAATGTTTGGAGCACATAGTGGGTGGCTGTAACGAGCAATGTTTTGGATACACTAGTGGGTGGCTGTAACGAGTAATGTTTGGAGCACACTAGTGGGTGGCTGTAACCAGTAATGTTTTGGAACACACTAGTGGGTGGCTGTAACGAGCAATGTTTGGAGAACACTAGTGGGTGGCTTTTAACGACCAATGTTTGGAACACACTAGTGGTGGCTGTAACCAGTAATGTTTGGAACACAGTAGTGGGTGGCTGTAAAGAGCAATGTTTGGAGAACACTAGTGGGTGGCTGTAAAAGAGCAATTTTTTTGGAGCACACCAGTGGGTGGCTGTAACGAGCAATGTTTGGAGAACACTAGTGGGTGGCTGTAACGAGCAAAGTTTGGAACACACTAGTGGGTGGCTGTAAAAGAGCAATGTTTGGGGAAACACTAGTGGGTGGCTGTAACGAGCAATGTTTGGAGCACATCAGTGGGTGGCTGCAACCCGTAATGTTTGGAGCAACACTAGTGGGTGGCTGTAACCAGTAATGTTTGGAGCACACTAGTGGGTGGCTTAACGAGTGATGGATGGAGTAAAGCTGGAATTTTGTGAGGTGTTTTGGAATAGCATAACTGTGGAAAGAGGGAGGTGTGTCACAGGGTGACGCGCAAGTAGAATAAAACAGCAATCACGTTCGGCCACTCCCACTTCCGGCTGCTGCTGTGACTGCACAGTCCCGCCGTCAACGCTCCCGGACAACCCTGCTGCACACTGCTGTTTCAGTGTCACCCAGTGCGCCTTGGTTTTTAACATTCCTGTGTCACAAAGGGCACACTGGTTTTAAAACTTTCCAATAATATAATTTGTGCAGCCTGAGCGGCACACGGTATCAGAAACAGTTTCAACAAGTGTAGTCTTCAAGAGAAAATTGGAAATGCACCTACGCCAAGTGCCAGCTCATCATGCTGTGTTGGATATATAGGTAAATGGGAAGCTAGCAGCAACAGCTTGTTGATTAGGCAAGCACCAGAAAAGCTTGGGCTAGGGCCAGCTACAGGAATAAGAAGACTCATGAAAAGCAAACATGGTGTGCAGCCGTTGTTCATCTTGTGCATAGCAAGGTGGACACACTGATTTACAGGGATCATAATAAACCTTTATTATACCGCACTGGTTATAGTTGCGTCTGCCAACTGTTACGGTCAATATAGTATACAGTTACAATCTCGATAATACTCACTGAAAATGTTAGTCAATTAATGTTGTACGTGATAAATACATTAACTGTAATCACTGGGTCATTTCACAAACTATAAGGTCATCTTACAATGCTGTTAAAATTGCTGCAAAACGTGCCCTGATCACCTTTCCTGGGTATTCCTTATTCTCTCAACTTATAAAAAAAAAATCCTTCTCGTAAACCCAGTCTTATACACATGCTGTATAACACTACCCATGTTGCTCTTATTCCTCTATATTATTTATCATTTTACCCGTGACATACATTTTTATCGGTTTCCAGAGTTTTGCTCTTCGTATAAATAAAATGTCAGACAATGCGTTATCAACCAACATCATGTGTAACTGTAAATGCTGTTGGACTGATCACCTCGAACCCCTTCTTGTCTTCAATCATTCTTCTCTGTACTGGACTGATGAAGCCACTAGCTGGCGAAACGTTTCCACAATAAGATACCCAAGTGTTGCAAAAGTGTCTAATTCAACACTAACTAGGTTTGCGGATGTCATATTACAGAGAAAGATAAAAAAAATGACAAGAGGAACAGCAGAGACCGTGGCAAGGCTACATAATATACCTTTGAAGAGTTTCAAACTGTTGAATTCAATTCAAGGAAACGCAAGGTCACCCGTACAGCGAGAAGCGTAGGTAGTCCGGAAATAAGGCAGCCTAGAAGAGAACCCTATCCGTTGACGATTCAGAATGGAAGAAGTCATCGCCCCTAAGGCTGTCTCAAACCTGGCTTCCTGGTTTACGCTGGATCGCCTGCTAGAGGCACGGTCCAATGTAGGCACCACAGTTTAGGTGATCAGAAACTGAACCGAGACGAAATTTCATTGGTAAATGCCTGATCAACTAGGCTACTAATAGTAGCAGTGCGTTGAGAGGTGGTAATGATCCGGAAACCCATACCAGGTAGATACTGAACTTGGTTTCATTTGCATTTAATATATTTGTGATGTTTCAAGCTGGTGCGACGAGCAGGGAGAAGACTGATGTGTGCGGATGGAAAAAAAATAAAGGATAACAAGAATGACGGCGTCAATAACTATTTTCGTCAACTTACCAACGACACTACCTGAAGGATGGACAATGTACGAGGCAACACTTACCTGAAAAGAAAAACAAAATTTAGTTAGTACAATGCACGCATAAAATACCAATACCCATATATTATAATTAATACACACACATATGTTATATATCTGTTATGGTTCCAGGAATCGTAACTAATGATTCGGCCTTAAATCAGGCCTTCAAAGTTGGAAAATAAATATATGAAAAAACATTAAGAAACTCGCAGCAAAATATAGGTGTATATCGGCTGTGAGAAGAAATTTTACAAGATTTACCTGCTATCTTACATCCTTATGTAACAGAAGGAAAATACTACAAATCCTGCCAACATGCATAACATTCACAGACTTCAGTTTTACACACACACGACAGGAATATTACTTCCATCAACTGCTGCTTTTAACGCTTCGCACTCATATGGCAAGTAGGTAGACCTCAATAAGCAGACAATTCAAGCAGGAGACAGTCAAAAACTGTGCTGTGATAGGCTGGAAAAAAAAGCGCCAATAATGATACTCTTAAGTCACTTGTTCTCTCTATGCTGGAATACTGATGTGCTCTTACAACTCCGTTGAAGGCAGACGAAATTATAGACCTGGAGAACGTACAGAGAACCTTCACTGTCGGCACTGATTCAGTCAAGTACCTAAATTATTGCAAACGTTTTAAGTTCTTCCATCTGTACGCCTTGGAAGGTAAGCGAGAGGGGTACACTATAATCTGCACCTAGAAAATAATACGATTGATCCAAAATCTGCGCACACAACGCACACACGGGGCCAGGAGCTATGAATCGATCCTGCAACCACATATAGATGAGTACACACATTTCCCATGAGAGTCAGGGGCTTGGTAGACGATTCAAAATATCCCTAACAAAACAACTCAGTAATGTGAAGGGTGCCACAACTTTTCAACGTCACTAAGACCAGGTTCTCAAGTTGATGTCTGATCAGCCGGGCTGTGGTGTTTATGTTGTACTTCGTGCGGCTAGCACCAACAGCCATCACTGAGAGGCCAGGTCTGGACCAGGCCACGAGGGCTGCAGAGGTCTGAGTTTCGCTACACAATTGTCCTCAAAGATTTGTTAAGTTATACCATGAATTAAGGAAAGATCCTGGACTTCACCTTACGAAGCAGACAAAGCAAATGTGATAGTAATTATGGACAAGGTGAATTATAGTGGAAAAATGAACATGTTACCAGAAGACGGGTGTAACTTACGTGCCTCTTAACCCATGAAACTCATCGGTAGGTCCCAGGTAGGTAGAAGTGATTATGAATGGAAACATAAGCAGGCAGGAGGTAGACAGGTGTCATGAGAAGCCACTGAAATATTTTAGATAACGTATCGTCTGTACAGTACTACTCGTTACCATTTTACCTGTGACATTCACGTGAAAAAAAAAAATCCGAAGGATCTTTTACCCTGATAGACTGGCCTAAAGTCAGACATCCTTGTTAAATGGTTTACTCAACCAGGCTGTTGCTGCTAGCGGCTGCAGGCCCATATAGCCACCACTACCTGTTTCCAGCAGGTATTGCTTTCAGTTTTTTTTTTCGTGAAAACAACGTGCACAAAACCTACTGATTAATTAATGATGAATTATAAAAAATTTTTAATTGTTCTTTTAAATATGCATAATCCTGCTGACCTAAAAAAATAATTAATAGTAGCAACCATCGGGGGGGGTGTATGCTGAAACAAAGTGTTTTTAATTTTTGCACACCATCGGGATTTCGGGTTTTTTGTCCATTAATAAGTATACGACTGATAAGGGGCCGCCCCAAAGGGGGAAAGGGGTAAAGGGAAAGGGGGAAAAGGGTTTAATTTTTTTTTTTGCCCAAATTTTAATGAAATTTTTTTACTGTATTTAAGCGTATTTGAAACCTACACACAATAAATAGTCCCTATTTTTAAGGGCAAAAAAACTCCCCCTTCTCTACCAAAATTGCTAAGACGTACAATGTTTACTTGACTCAAAAAAGAAAAAAAGGGGCTAGAAATCTTTATTTTTAAAGTATTTAGCGAAAAAAATTCATTTTAAAAAAAATTGAATTTTTTAAGGGGACTTTTTTTTTTGGAAAAAAAAAAAAAAAAAAAATATATGGTTTAAAAATTAAAAAAATCCTGAAACTGATTGAACCATCATTCCCTAACCGGTGCAAAAAATCATAAGTCTTAAAAAATACTTTTGGGGGGGGGGGAAAAAAAAAAAAAAAAGGGAAAAAAAAAAAGAGAAAAAATTTTTTTTTTTGAAAATTAGGAGGAGGAAAAAGAGGAAAGGAAAGGGGGGGGAAAAGGAAAAGAAAATTTAGAAGAAGGAAAGGAAGAAGGAGAAAAAAAAAGAAGGAGAGAAGAGGAGAGAGAGAGAGAAGAGAAAGAGAGAGAGAGAGAGAGAAAAAAAAAAAAAATTTAGCACATGTCCTCTTGAGGCAGAAAAAAAAACAATACATTTTTTGGAAAAAATATTTAGAAATAGATAGAAACTAAAAATTTGAAGAAAAAAGCTACTGCACAACATTTTTGAAAAAAATTTATGCACTATTTTTGGTAAAACTTTTTTTTTTCAAAAATTTTTCAATTTACCTTTTTATTTTTCCCTTTAAAACTTTTTCCCCCATCCCTAACCCCCTCCCATAATTTTTTTTTTGGTACAGTTGGTGATAATTTTAAACTAAAGGAAAAAAAAATACTAAAAGCAAGTTTTTAAGCATTTTTATTTTTCACGAGTTTTGTGACCTTTTAAAAATACTTTTCTTGGGGGTTTATTCCCAAAGGTCATTTGTTAATATTGTGTTCTTGCTTCCATTAAGGGCCCCAAGGGGTTTTTCTTTTATACCTTCAGAATACTTACTGATGTTTCAAGTGTCGGACCTAGGTGAACTATTCAAGAAGATTCATGAACATTAGCACGCACTTTGCCCTCTTTCACTTTTTTTTAAATTCATTTATGAAATTGGTTTTGTTCAATAACTTTTAAAACCTTTTTTGATTGGGTCAAAATTTCAAAACTTTTGAGATAAGGGTTTGTTTTAATTTTTAAATGGTAGCATTATTTTGATTAGCCAGAGTATACTTTCAAGAAGTTCCTTTATCGGTAGAGTCCTTGATTCAAAGGGCTGGAAAAATCCCCCCCTTGATTAGTGCTTCCCATTCCCCAGGCACTAATTTTGCCTTATGGGTTTCTCTCCATTTTGACAGAATTAACCCTTAAACTGCGAAGTGATCTACGTTACATGCTAGTTGCTCCAAAAAATCTACTTTTTTTTTTCATATTTTCAAATATAACAAAAAAAGTAAACAAAGTATTTTTTACACGTTTTCAAAAGTAAAAAAAAAAGATCTACTTTTTTACATATTTTTCAAATGTTGAAAATACTAGTCACGTTTGGGCAGTTTAAGGGTTAATGTATTAAAGGGTACCTGGAGTTAAACCCGGAGGTGTGTCGTGGGGCAATGCCCCCCCGCAGCCCATCCAGACCAGGGCCCCACCTGCATCAGGTTGGTCAATCAGGCTGTTACTGGAATTCGCAATAAACCGACCTACAATCACAGCCGAGCTGTCAGGTACTGACTTAAAGGGGCCTGTCCACGCCTTCTTGAAGACGCCCTTGGTCTATGGTAACCCCCCTTATGTATCGGAGGCACTGAACAGACTTGGGCCCCTAACACTTATTTTTTCTCTTTGTGTACAAATGATCCCCTGCTTTCCTGGGGGGGTTGCTCACTCTCTAGAGGTGATTTCCATATGTGATTTGGACAGCCCTCAAAATTTCCAAATGTATCTTTCTCGCTTTCATTTCAAGGAGTAGAGGCAAGAGACCTGTATGATACAGATGAAATGGTTTTTTTTAGGTTTAGGCCATTTTTAAATTTTGTGCAATAACCAGAGAATGCACCTTCTAATCACTGTCAAATTTTTGTGCGATATGTTTCCACAAAGGAAACCATCTTTAATTTTGGTTGTCTTTTTTTTTTTTTTTTAAAAAACTGGGATTTTTGAAATAACTGAATAAGCCTCTTTCTGATTTGAAAATTAATGCGATTTTATTATAAAAAAAAAAAACACAGCACTAAACTACAAAGGGGCACACACGCCCCCGGGCAGGGAAGGAGCAGGGTTTTGGGTAGCAAGAGGGAGAGGGAGATTATTAGGTCATGGAGTGCAGCAAAGGGGATGGGTAGCAGGAGCAGAGGGGAGCAAGAGCTGAGGTTTAAAAGGGGGTAAGAGACAAGAGGCGACATCATCGAGTTTGTGCAGTGAATCAGATGCTGTCATAAAGTCATTAACAGTCTGGGTTTTTAAAGGGGGAGTCCCTCAGCAAAAAAGGGGAAAGGGAAAATAAAGCATAAGCGGTGATGCATTGAGGAAATTTTGCATCTGTTGATAGAGTGGGCAGTCCCCCAGAATGTGGGTAAAAGAAAATGGAGCCTGACAATTCTTCACAGAGTGGAACAGGGTGCCTCTCCACGACATACCCTACCCATGAGTAAGACAAGTATGGCCAACACGAAAACAGGAGAGAGTAGTCTCCCAGCCTCTACACTGATAAGAAGGCGCCAGAAACTACTCGGTTTAACAGAATGTAGTTTTATTAGGAGCAGAGCCAATGGTGCGAAGGTGGGTAGCAATTACAGCAAAATAGTCAGTGAATGGAACACCTCATTATGAAACTGGAGGTCATGTACTGCTGACCACACAGCAGTGCTTGCCTGTTCATTGCCCTGTACGTCAACATGACGGGGGACCCAACAAAAAACAATATCTTTGTGCTTGCTACAGAAATGGCATCACCAAAGTTGGATACAAAGAACCAGGGGGTATGTATCAAATTTTCGTACAGCCTGTTAAACACTTAAGGCGTCTGAAACAACCAAAAATGGTGACACGGGCATAGGTGCAATACGGATAAGTGCTAAGAGAATGGCATATATGTAATTCCACCGTAAAAATGCTAGTCTAAGGATAATAAATGCCTCACACAACACTGTCCGGAAAAAAATGCTGCGAATCCGATGCTGTCAGAAGACTTGGAACCATCAGTGTACACTGCAATGGCATGAAATGAGATCAGAAGTGGCTAAGAAAAAGAGAGGAAGAAGCCACCATAGGTAGTTGGGCTTTCGTGCACGCAGTGGGAACGAACAGACACAAACCATTGTAACTTCCCAAGAGGGTAGGAAAAGTGAGATGCTACATGAACATAGAAAGGTGGTAACTGAAGATTAGACAAGAGCAAATGTAGGCAAAGAGAAAAGGGACGGAGTAAAGAGGGGCAATGAACAGATAAAGAACGTCTACAAACATCAGTGACTATCCTATATATGGAAGGATTGCGGAGGTCATGAGAGTGAACATAATAGCGAAGATAATGAGCATCAACAAGTGATCGGGCGAAAAGCACTGAGGCATTAACATAATCCCTGGTGATGGATGGCATTAAGGCTGGAGAGAGCTGCAGAGAGGCCGCTGAATATATCTGGTTGCCATAGGCGAGTTTCGATAAAATTACGGCTGAGTTTAGCCGAAGGAGAGTTCTACGATCAGCCCCCCATGAAAGATGAGCGAGTGTTTCAAGGAAGTTTAGCTAGCTATGACAAGTTGCCTTCAGAGAGGAAATGTGAGGTTTCCAGGATAACCTACAGTCAAACAGAAGGCTGAGAAAACTGACATATCACATTCTGGGATACACAAGCCATATAGGTACAATGGATAATCAGAGACAACAGAATGTCTAGTGCAAGTAATTTGGCGAGTTTCAGTACCAGAAAATTTAAACCCATGAGTGGTGGCCCAATTGGAAACACGGCTGACCGCATGCTGGAGAGAACTGCAATGAGGTGACAGTCGGCGCCTGCACAAGCTATAGTGAAGTTATCAACATAGAGCGATGACCAATATTGGATGGAAGAATAGAGGCCAGATCATTAATAGCCAGGGGAAAGAGTGCTGTGCTCAGAACACACCCCTGGGGTAACCTTCAGCTTGGACAAAGTCTGGGGAAAGTATATTACTAACCTGAACACAGAAATGTCTTTTAGTTAAGAAGTTCTTAAGGAAAAATGGTAGATTGCCTGGGAGGCCTAAGGAGTAGGCCTGGGCCAAGATGATATACCTCCAATTTGAGTCATATGCCTTCTTAAGGTCAAAAAATTTGCTGGTAACTGAATGGTTACTGGCAAATACCTTCCGGATATATGTATCTAAGCATAGTAAGGGGTCAATGGTAGAACGGCCCTTGTGAAAGCCATATTGACTATTGGAGAGACTGCTGTGTGTCTCTAAATACCACATCAAACGTCTATTTACCAGACATTCCATCACCTTGCAAACTGCAATGGTAAGAGCAATGGGACAATAGTGGGAGGCATCATGTCCTGTAGTACCCGGTTTAAAGAAAGGGAGAACAATGGCAGGTTTTCACAGCTGGGGAAGAACTCCTTGTGACCATATAAGATTAAAGAGTCGTAAGAGGACTGCAAGGGCTGACCAATGTACATGCTGTAGCATACGAATATGAATGCTGTCAGGTCCAGCTGCAATGGCCGGCAAGCCGAGAGTGTTGCCTCCAGTTCCAGAAGTGTAAAAGGCACATTATAAGATTCTTCTCTGATAGAAGAAAAGTTTAAAGGGCTCTAACTCTCTGGCAGACCTCGAGGAATAAAACGAGGGGCATAGATGAAGGCCCTGATAGATACTGACAGGATGATTACCAATTTCGGTGGCAATATCAGGAGGGGTTGCAATATCAACACCAGCAACCCAAAGAACAGAAGCCAGGTTGGGAGAGTATTTACCACTCAGTTTCCACACTTTTTTCCAGATTGCACTCATAGAGGAAGCAGAAGTGACAGTGGAAACATAATACCACCAGCAAGTGCTGTTTAGCATCATGGATGACATGGCAAGTGACTGCTCTCTTCTTAAAATCAAGGAGTCTCTCTGTGGTTCTATTGTACCGGTACCTGCCCCACGCAGCACATTTCAAACGTAATGCTTGAGCACAAGCAGGAGACTATCAAGGCATGCAATTCTGAGAATGCCTGCCCGAGGTTTGGGGTATAGAATGTAAAATGTGAAGCTGCAGTTAAAAGTGAGGTCGAGAAGAGGTGTAAAAGCTCATCAATGGAAGACAAAGAAGGATCCTCACTAAAAGCAGTTAGATGGGAGTAAAGGTCCCAATTTGCTTGGTCAAACTGCCACTGTGGGCTACGAGGAGGTGGTGAATATAAAGGAGAAGTAAGGATGATTGGAAAATTATCATTGTCATGCAAGTCTGGGAGGACAGACCAGGTGAAGTCTAGTACAGTTGAGGAAGAGCAGAGAGAGAGAATGAGTACAAGGATCAAAATGGGAGGGAGCACCCGCATTTAAAACATGGAGGGGGAGAGAAGTGAGAAAAGCCTCCAACTGAAAGCAGCAGGAGTCACAGTGAGATCTCCCCCCCCCCCCCGAGGAAATGGTGGGCATTAAAATCGCCAAGTAACAAAAGTGGTGGTGGTAAGGAAGAAACCAGAAGTGTAACATCTGGCATAGATAATGCCCGAGAAGGAGAGAGATACAAAGACCAGAGTGTATACCACTTATTCAAGTGGATATGGGCTGCAGTGTAATGCAGCAGAGTATGAACAAAGAGCTGACGGTATGCAATACCAGCACATATAAGAAGTCCACTTTCATTAAAGGATCCATCAGAAAAAGGATCCAATGAATATATGAAATCATAGCCCAAGATGGGATGGATAACAGCTGAGAGTAATTTTAGTTCTAGTAAACAAACACAGAGGAAAACTGGAAGAGCAACACCTGAAGCTCACCCCGGTTACCTCTGAGGCTGCAGATATTCCACTGTAAATAAGCCATGATTTGCAAAGATACAAAAAAACTGAAGACAGAGGTATCTACAGACTAATAGGGTTAGAAAAGTCCATGTGTGGAGGCAGTGGAAAACTTTTAAGCAATGAAGGATTGAGATGCTGCAAAGAAAGAGTTGTGCAGATGGAGGAGAGTGAAGAGAGGAACAGGAGTGGATCAGTGTTCATCAATGGTCTAGTCTCCTCAATATATTCTGAGATAGCTTCAAGTGTTTCAGAGGACAAGGATTTGTATGTGGTACAATATTGCAGACAGAAGAAGGAGGGTGAGTAAAGATTGGGGGTGACGATGGACTGTACCAAAGTAGTGGGGGACAAAAGGGTAGAGGGAACTGGGGAAGAAGCTTGGGAGGGGACTGGAGAGGAAGCAACCTGGGGAGGGGGGCAGAAGAGGAAGGAACTTGGGAGGGGAGGATGAACCTCCACACTCGTCAAAGAGCCAGTTAGAGATGAAGACCTGGGTACAGAGACTGGGAAGGAAAAATGTGCAGGTTGCAGAAGTGAAAGAGGGGTTAAAGGAGATTTTAACAATGAGAATGTTTTGGACTTTGGAGGAGAGGGGCGATGGGGAGTAGGTGTTATACGAGGTCTTGCAGACAGAAACTTGCGAGTGAGAAGAGGAAGAGACGAGAACAGAATGAGGTGCTGAGGTAAGGACCTCTAAGTCCAGGACAGCAAAAGAATTAGAGATAGGGGGTGACTACAGAGAAGACTGCAGAAGTTGGGACCCCAGAGGAGGGGAGGGGGGACGTTTAGTAACTCGGGATTAAGAAATATGGGGAAGTTTCCCTTGGAGGCATAGATGAGACTGCCATAGCATATGGGAGGACTTCTGCCTCTTTGAGACAATGGATTTCATGCTCATTTAAGTAAACTTGGCAGAGGCAAGAGTAAGATGGGTGAGCCTCATGACAATTAAGGCAAGAGAGGGGTAGACTACAAGACGTACTAGCATGGTCGTCAGCACCACAGACTGGGCATTCGGCCAGGATCTTCAATATTTTGGCCCGGAATGACTAAACGCCAGTACTTTCTACACTGTTGTGATGTAGGGAATCACCTTTCACGCTTGTAAACGGTGTTCCGCAATACATACAGAGGGCGGAAGTTAATGGCAGTCAAAAGCTAAGTGAGCTACATTGCTCATGTTTTCTCTGCCCGCCCATGGGCAGGGAGGACACAAGTGTCTACTTTGAAGATTGGGAGGTCTTGGGTTCTATCGTTTCAGAATGTTACTGCCACATATCTAAAATTCTGTTGGACACTGGGGATGGGGCAGAATGACAGTACCACTACAAGAATTGAGGGGATGATGTTTTTCAAAAGTTACAGGAATAGTGTCGATAGTTGTAAGGAGAGAGAGATCGTGAGCTTGGTTAGCATCTGGACAGTGATGATTCATGCACCACTCTTGAGAGCATGAAAGGATATATCTCTACTAAAATGGCATAGCACACCTTGCAATACTATGGTCAAAAAAACAGGCAGTAGAGGAAGTTGGTCATAGAGTAAAAAACTTAGTCCCCTTGGTATTATGAAACATAGCGTGTAAAGGGAGTGCTTGATGTGCCGGTCTTTTCTGAAAGAAAGGGGAAAGGGAAAAGAAGATGTATCATCAGGTAATGGCCCTTTGGGGATTTAGGTGTAGAACTGGAGTGGTCCGACGTGCTACAGGTGGGGAATCCAAAAACTGCTGCACTGTAGAGGGAGAAGCCAGAAGCACAGTCAAAGAAGAGCGGAGGTCAGACAGTCGGTCGAAACCCTGGTACCTGAAGCGGGTGATGAAACAGCACCAGCAAGAGGTACAGGGGCATTAGGAATGTCCAAAGAGCGGTCAAATAATGAGGCAGGGTTAAAACAGGGTTTGGTATCAGTAATGGGCCCAGGGAAAGCAGGTTCATGGATTTGGGACTCCATGGTTATGTCACTTCTTTCTTGTTTCTTTTTAGAAAAAAAGGGAAGGGAAATGTGGAGGAATAGCTCCTAGGAGTCAAAAAAGGGCCATAAATCCCCCTCTGTGCCTAAGAGAACCTTAGCTCTGCAAGCAGTGCAGGTGCGGCATGGAACCCATGCTATACCCTACCCTTCATGCCAGTAAACCAGCAATCCGGGATAGCAACCTTACATCTGCGGAACCCCCTCAGTGGACAAGAGAGATGGTGGCTGGACACCTGCCACAAAGCATACCTCCTTAGCCCCCCAACCCCCAGAATCCAACAGGCACCTCCACAGATACACCCGTCACCCGAAAGACACCCCCGGGAGACCGGAGAGGATCTGGACACCTCCAGGTGATCCAGAATTCCACGGCAAACACCACCACCGCCAAGGACCCCAATGGAATGGGATGGGCCCTTGTACCCTTCCCCCCACCTAGGAACTTGAGTGCCTGTGGGAAGAATCCCAAAGGCTGAAAATAGGAAGGGAATAGGGGAGGGATGGGAGGAGGAAGAGAGGGAAAAAGGGAGCATGGCATAGGGAAAAAGGGGGGTTGGGGGTAATTAGGTTTGATCTGAGGAAGGAGACCACAAGGTCTAATTCCTCAGACCAAGAGCCTCTTCACCGTGCCAAGGAGATTCCCCTTGAAGAGGTCTGACTTTACTGGGTCACCTTGGGTTAAATCT
Source organism: Cherax quadricarinatus (assembly GCF_026875155.1). NCBI lineage: Eukaryota > Metazoa > Arthropoda > Malacostraca > Decapoda > Parastacidae > Cherax > Cherax quadricarinatus. The sequence goes on from NW_026491125.1 coordinate 15,925, forward strand.
ACTTAATGTAATATGTTCCCCCAAGACCACTATAAAGAAATGAGTGTAACAAAGTCTCAATAAAATAGCTTGCTCGCTTAATTCTTTAAATACTCGCTAATCTTAGCTAGAGGGCAGTCTGATTAATTTTGCCATCCCGTAGGTTTCCAATATTACTTTTTATGGAAGAATTTGGGAACATTTAAATACTGGTTTAAACCATCTGTCTTCAACTTTGCAATGCTGATAACTTGTTTAATACAAACTTAAAAAAACTTTAAACTTAATGTAATGGTATATTTCAGATACCAGCCCTCTCGAATTACAAAAATTTAGACTCTTTAGTTTGTTTTCAAGTGAAAGTTTGTTATTTTGCCATATTTTATTGAAAAACTGGGTTATTTTTTCAATGTACTATATAAAGTTAGGGTGCGGACTGCACTACCACCATTACTTGCACTGACATATAGGGAACTGGGGGATATCTTTCTCGGATCTCCCAACCACCGAAATACACCATTATTGTATTTATGGGGTAAAGTCACACAGTGTCAGGGCAATGAGAGGAAATCAGACTCAATCAAAGAACAGGAAGGGTAGTTCTGATTCTTTGCATTAAAAGACCTTCATTGGTATTAATGTTACTGAGGTGATGGGTTTGTAGAAGCAGCTGGAAGATAACTATTAATATTTCTTTCGTTCTTACCTGTTATAGAATCCAGCCTCCGTCCCTTCATTGTGCTACATTATCCACCTGGCTTTAGAGCTTCACATATTTTTTTGAAATATTGGGCAGGCATTCGTGTGTCAATTTCATGCTTCTGTCATCGGTGTTCCTATTACAGTTGTAAGCGAAAGTTAACTTGTGTTTCTCAGGAATGTATTCACTGATAACTTGTCCAATTTTGTTCAGATTTAACTTGACACAAACAAATTTTTTGCAGAAACCTCGCCCCATGACGTATGTTATCCTTTCTTAATGTTTCTACGTTCATTTACTACTTGCTTGTTCGCTATGACATATATAAACATTACACAGTCTTGGGTCTCACCTGGGTAAGCGGGTTTATCTTTTTATTCAAGAATGACTATTGTTTTATCCTTCATAGCATATTTTTGTTATATTTTTTTACTTATATACAGAGTGAGTCTGGCTTTTCCCTCCCGGGAATTAATCTACTCCCGCGATCTCCTTGACAGAAGGTGCGTGACTACTGATCACGCCAGATGCAGGAGTACAAGACTTTAATGTAATTAAGGTAAAGAAGACCTTAACTGTAGTGGGGGCGACTGTGGTAAAGGTGACTGTGGAGTGGGAGACCTTGACTGTGATGAGACCTTGATTCTGATGGGTGACCTTGAGTGTGGAGCGGGAGACCTTGACTGCAGAGTGGGTAGCCTTGACTGGAGAGTGGGTGACCCTGACTGTAGAGTGGGTCACCCTATGGAATGGGTGAGCCTGACTGTGGTGGGGTGGCCTTGACTGTGGCAGAGGTGGAAGGGGTAGATCTTGACTGTAGGAGAGGTGGAAGGGGTAGATCTTGACTGTGGCAGAGGTGGAAGGGGTAGATTTTGACTGGTAGAGGTAGAAGGGGTAGATCTTGACTGTGGTAGAGGTGGAAGGGGTAGATCTTGACTGTGGTAGAGGTGGAAGGGGTAGATTTTGACTGTGGTAGAGGTGGAAGGGGTAAATTTTGACTGTGGTAGAGGTAAAAGGGGTAGATCTTGACCGAAAATGCGGGTGGGGGGTCACAGTGCCAAGAGGGTGACCTTCACTGTGCTGAGGTGTCTGTGGTCAATGTGGTGAGGTAACTATGGTTTTTTGTGGATTTTTATTTTTTAGCAAAACTGGGTACATTATCAGTGTTCTGACAATATCTGTATGACAGATACACCGTGGGAACTTAAGCTACTATAACTTTTTTCCCCGCCATAACGCAGGATGGAATAAAATTATGTTGAATCTGTCAACTTCAGATGGAAGACTTGGGTAGGGCGATGAGATTATCAAGTATTTACTTGAAAAGTTCATCAGTTACGGGGAGTTAAATAAGTTTCCTTCCAGCATAACTGGAATTACTCTCACTTGGAAATCGCCATCTTCAGATTGCTTATCGCATGCAAAAGTGGAATTTTTTGAAGATATCTCCAGGGATTAGGAAGACATATGCAACACAAGAGTATCTTTATTTGGAAAACGTTTCGCCACTTCAATGGCTTTTTCATTGCAATACAAAAAATGATATACAGACAGTGGAAGACGAGGTAATCTGTCCCTCCCCCCTGGAAACATTGTTTTTAGTACCTTATGGTGTCTAGACTAAGGTACTGAACACAGGCTTCTAGGACTGACTGATTACCTCATCTTTACTGTCTTTGTTATCAATTTCTGTATTGAACGGAAAATCCACTGTTGCGAAGCATCTCAATAATGTTATCCAGGTGTTGGCAAAAATGTAATTCCTTATTTTGCTGATATTGTATATCATCACTGTAATGACCTCTAGGGAAGCTCAGTTTTGCCGGAAGGGAAGAGGAAAAGGATGAAACAGTTGAGAAGATCTGCAAACTGACGTGGTCCACAAGAGGGACGAGTTTACTGGGTAGCGACACTTCTGTGAGTGAACACACAGTTATAAAGTACATTACAGCCCAATTAGTTGACACTCAGTAGCAATATCAACTCCATCTTTGACGTTTCAATACGTAGACATCGCTGCCTTTAACAAATAAGATCTACAAAAGTACAGGTATTAAACCCCAAACTATTCTAAATAACAGAAAAATCCTGAATATCTTAGGTTTAAAAGGAAACCAACCTCAACGTACTTATATTAATCTACATGTATCTATTTAATTCTACACTCTTGTAATCTGTTGCATTCCAATATACAGTGCAGAGCCAGTTTCTCATCCTCATCCTAAAGTTTTTACACTTTCCTCCTGGAGTTTACCTGCAGATGGTTTCAGGAGTCAATGCCTCAGCGATTTTTATTGTACTTCCAGTTTTAAATTTTTACTGTATTCCAATATATTTTGCATGATAAGTTCTACCATGTGCGTTATTTTTTTTTTTTGTATTCGTTGCTATTCTGGTTTTGCATACCTTGTTACAACCTTACTTATTCTTAATTTCTCGTCCATTGTTGATACAATGAATACGGCGTTGATGTTAACAGATGTTACTGCTGCTGCTGCTGTTTCTGTTATTGTTGTGGCAGCTGTTGTTTGCTATTGTTGTGGCAGCTGCTGTTCCAAATCTGCCGCTGTTACGATGTACCATATAACTGTGCTTTCTGGCATCTGTTTAGTCAGCTACAGCCCACTCACTCTTCCTCGATGGGGCGACCACTTTCCTCTTCTACAGTATACCATAAAACCCAATATTCTGCAGCTTAGAAAACGAAATTCCCATATATATTTGCACGGACATGTGGACAAAGATACACATGTACGCACACGAACACACAAGGCAACGCGCACGCAGGCACATGGACAACAACCCCACCAGATGTTATGAAACGACCCCCGCAACCACAACTGGGCGAGTACACCCAGGCACACACAGAGACACGGGTTCAGAGATGGGGAAGTCTTGTCTTACCCAAACCCCTTTTGGGAACAATTCAAGGTGAGGAAGGAGGGAGAGAGAGGGAGAGAGAGAGGAGAGGAGAGAGAGAGAGAGAAGAAGAGAGAGAGAAGAGAGGCGGGACAGTAAAAGGATGAATGGGAGGGGGTTTCACCGAGAAAAATTTAAATCCTTGGGGGGAAATTTGACTCCAAAAACAGAAGAACATGTTGTAAATTTGCAAACAAGGGAGCCCGGAAACTTTCAGCACTTCGCCCTATCTCGACGCTTGACAGTAGGGTTGCAAATTCTGTACGAGGCACAAGTACGCTCACACCCCGATATGGCTCCACTTCTTGGTTTTCCTGCCCCCCCCCCTCATCTGCGACTGCTTGACAGTAAGAACGAGCAGACCCCCCTCTCGCCTGGGCCCACCGGTAATCTGTCATTTCAGCGACCCTTCAACCAGGAGGGGGGTGGGTGGCCTTACTTTTCGTACAAGGCCAATATTGTCAAAGTACCCACACTTGGATCCACTCAACAGGTGAAACAACTTTTAATTTCCACAAAATGGGGCGAAAGCAGCAACTTCACCTTTGGGTGTACCCTTTTCCAAAAATCACTCCATCTGAGATCATATAACCCCGGGTGACCGAGTAGGAACTATTTGACAGCATAATATGTCAACGAGATAAAGCATTGATCAAAGAAAATGCGGCCCACAATGGCTCGAACTTTATCCTTTTTTTCCTACTTTTATGTCTCATAAAAATAAAAATGCTTTCAAATGATGAGAGGGAAAGCTTTAGCTGCCATAAAGTTGGAATCCTTAAACCTGTAAATAGTTGTCAATAAAGCTAGGGATCCTTAACCTGGGAAACCCTTTTTAAAAAAGAAGAGAGAGAAGAGGGGAGAGAGAGAGAGAGAGAGAGAGAGAGAAAAGAGAGAGAATGGGGGAGGGGTTGCGTTTTTTTAAGATTTCGAGGCATTAATACCTACTCCCCATGGGAAAAAGAAAAAACTTGCAGGAATAACCCAGAAGTTCTCCGGTGGGCCAAAAAACACCTAAGGGGAAGAAGGAAAGACTATTTCCCAGGAAGTCACAATGCGGAAGAGAAGAACGGTGTACAAAGGTGGTATTAAACCAGTGTTGCTTCTCCTGGAAAAGGGATTCCGGGAATCAACGCCCCCCGCGTGGTCCGATCCCGATCAGACCCCCCGTGGATCAACTAGGGTTTTTTTGCTGGCCGCACTAATCCCAAAGATGAAACCACAGGGTGATCCGGGACTGACTTTGGTATCTGTTCAGCTCCCCCTTGAAGCAACCAGGGGTCTATTGGGAAATTCCCCTTTTTGGGGTGGGGGAAGGGTGTGAACATCTTGGGCCCCGACACTTTTTGTGTTTTCCTTAGTGTACTAAAGGGCCCCTACTTTCCTGGGGATGTTGATGCTGCCCAAATCTTTGCTTTCGTAGGAAAAATTTTTTTATTTCATTCGGGACATCCCTCTAGGATTTTCCCCGGGTAGATTATGATGCACCTTTCGCCTGCTCTCCCGTGAGTAAAGTCAGTGCTTTCCCGAGTTTTCCTGCATAAAGATTATCTGACATTTTCTAATCGCAAAATTTTACCGCCTTTAAAGAAAACTGATGAAAAACAGTATTCCTGCCCAAAAAAACAAGTGATTTAAAAATGATTTGGCTTGGCATTTGTCTTTAACTTTCACTACCATCATTTTCCCGCAGATGATATTGAGTCTGATGTAAAAGTTGAAAAAAGCGTTTGGGGGTTGTGTGGGTGTCAAATGAAAAATGAGATACAGGGGTTTCCCTGCGATACCTGTTTGGGGTTTTTTTGGACTGACAGAAAAACGTTAATGCTAATATTTAACTGAATTAGAAAATTATATACACA